>JACEFZ010018047.1:0-25223 GCA_014155875.1 Cepaea nemoralis | reverse complement strand
TTTTTATCCTTCCAAAACCCGGTTTTTTTTTAACCCCATTTCTTTTTTATAAAACCACATCTCGGCTGCTTCTAAATAATTCTTCATCTTCTCATAATTGCCCAAGATTCGCTTCCAAATATCAGAATTGGTTCAATATAGCTGTTAAGAATTCTTCTCCCCACATCGATTGACAATGATAAACTGAAAAGAATATTCTGTATCTTGTCAAATGCTGCGTTTGCTTGGGCTAATCTACACTTAACTTCTTTAATAAATCTCCCACCTGCTGTTATTAAAGTAACCAAATATGTAAATACATTGATTGAGTTTACCATATCTTGAATCCATCTATGCTGTGATCTGACTTAGTTTACCACATCTTGAATCCATCTACGCTGTGTTCTGACTTAATTTATAGTATGTGAAATAGTAACTGTACACTGCTTGGAGACGACATGACCAAGCTGCCATTATTCCACAGCCTTTACAGAATCTTGAGGTGGAAACCAGCAGCTGGTTGAGTTAGTTACTCGAATGATCGTTACAGGAAGGCAGTCACTTATATAGATAGACACACACACACAGACACACACACATCTACTATATATAATATATATATATATATATATATATATATATATATATATATACACACACACACACACACAGACAGGTGACAGACAGACAGACAGACTTTGGCACGCAGAACCGCCTAAACATTCTGTCCTTCTTGTACGTCTCCTTTCATAACTTCATTCGTGGTACCAATTCGACAGACATATATCACGTTAGTTAGTTGCATATCCTTTACAGGACGTCGCAGTCAACCGATAATTGCTTTGCTGTGTGTGATCTTTTGGCAAGTTTAGGGTTCAGTAGTTTGTCATTGCTTTCTGAACGAAAGCACCCACACCATTTCGTTAAAAAAAACCAACGCAAGACGGTCTGCTGCCAAATCGCCCGCAGCTGTGTTTCGAACGCGGTATGCAGGATCAGGAACTGCGGGCGTAAAACCTTCACCACGGAGTCGGCAGATACCAGAAACAGTAATGCTAGGGTGGGGGGGGGGGAAACAGACTACGGCACAAATGACTACATGCGCGTCGCCAGCGTCGAAACGTAATTATAAACACTGCACCAAGCAAGGACATTTTGTATGGCGACATCACCCTAAGGCTATAACTTTCTTCCCTGATACATATACGGGTTAGCATTTAAGTACGTCCAAAATCCAGAACAAAGGATGGCGAGCGGAGTAGGCCACGGGAGTATAATGACACATTTTAAAACTGCTTCTTGCGTGCCATCGCCGATTTCGATTCCCGGTTTCGAGTGCGAATTTTGTGCTTTAAAGACAAATTTCGTCTCAGTACAGTTTGTTTGATTGAAGTTTCTCAGAATTCTGTGTCTAGATACCCCAGTCAATTGTCCATCACTGGTATCTTAGACCCTTCTTCTTCTTCTTTCCCTTTTCTTCCTCCACCACCAAAACCACCGACATATAAGTCAACATGTAGATATATATCTCACTAGCAAATACTGATTGTCAAAAGACAAACTCTGATTGCAACACTGATTGCAAAGAGACAAATACTGATTGCCAAGAGACAAATACCGATTGCTAAAAGACAACCACTGATTGCAATACTGATTGTCAAGAGACAAATACTGATTGCCAAGAGACAAAAGACAGCCGGTCTCGCCGGCGAAGGAGTTAACGACTTTCTCCGTAATCCAGTATATACACGTGAGGAACACAGCTGCGCGAGATTCGGCAGCGGATCGCGTCGCGTTGGTTACTTTCGGAGTATGTGAGCCGGTCGCCCAGAAAGCAATGGCAAATTACTGAGCGTAATCTTGCCAAAAACATCAACAACAGCTGAAAAATGCTGGTGTTGACTGCAACATCCTGTAAGGGATATGCAACTTTTTTTTAAAGAGAGAAATACTGATTGCCAAGAGAGAAATAATGATTGTCTAGATGCCACATGGCGTAGACAGACTTATATCGTGCAGAGCGGCAAAGGAGAACTTCAGGCAGAATGACAGAAGGGCAATGGAAGATACGAAGGTACAATTACAATACCTATGTAAGCAGGTTAGTGTTGAGTATCAATGAGTTCCTGTAAATAGAACTAGGTCCCGATTGGGCAACAACAAGCACCTAGATACGGATTAGAATGATAGAAAATCTCAAACTGACTGTCAGATCTTATAGAATGTTATTACGTATCAACATCTTCAGCATGGCCGTTATCTTCAAAGTCATTTACCTTGCGGTTCCAGCGTTGAACATTTGTTCATTTTGCTTTGACGATTGTTGTGTCGAGCCAGACATTTGAATTGACATACTATTCGCTCAGTTGCGTTTAACAGTTATGAACACGCCGGACGTATAGTATGGCACTAGAGACAAATTCTGATTGCCAAAAGATAAAGCTACAAAAAACTCATCATTTGCAACATACTATATAAGTTTAAGGAGGCCCATTTAATTGGAACATATTGGACCCACCTTGCCATCGGGCAAGCTGAGTCCCGGGTCGGACCGCCACTGGGTATAAGCAAACACTAAACAACTTTGAGAAGCCTTCTCTGTGCGCACACAGCTCAAGTGTTTCGCCAGTGGCCAGGGCAATGATGTAATCTGGCTTCCGTTTCCGGCTGCTAATACGCATGCATCTGCGCAATGTCCTACAAGGAAGTCCCGAAATGCCGTTATTCCGGACACGGCGTTGCTGTTGTAAATATGTACATGCCTGGACATCCCTGTCGCTACAGGGACAGCGTCTTGATGTTACTGTGACTGACTGAACAGGCAGCGCCACATGGCCATGAGGACACTGGGTCATACAAATGACAATGCGACTTTGTTCTGTGGAGTGGACAGATGGGTTTTAGGGAGGGGGTAAAGGAAAGAGAGAGAGAGAGGGGGGAGGGTGAGAGAGGGAGGGAGGAGTAGAGAGGGAGGGGGGTGGGGATAGAAGAGCGAGAGAGGGGTTGGAAGTAGAAGAGCGAGAGAGGGGAAACAATACAGAGAAAGTGGGTGTGTTGAGTGTTCTTTGCAGGACGTTGCGACCAATCCCAGATTGGGGTTCACCTAATAGCGAGTGGTATTGTTAATATAGAAAGCAAATCCACGCACCAAAACAAAACAAACCCAGTCTAGTGTACTAGACGTAGTAGCACATGTATGGACTACGCTTGAGCTCAAAGCGAGAGAACGCAACAACAACAAAAAACACACACACCGGCTTATTGTATAGGTTAGTTAGTTAGTCGACAGATCATCCTCGTTGCACATCGGACCATTCAGTCCATAAGTGCTCGGATCCCCTCCTCAGCAAATCCCGCAGCGTGTAGCGGCTAACGACGCCAGTTCTGTGTTGGTTTATCAATCTTCTTTGGCTTCCTGCGTAGTGTTCTTGTTTGGCCACCCCTCTTTTAATTTGCTGCTCTCGCAGTCTGGCCATTGTTGTAGATTCACAGTCATCACTTGGTTCTTGCAAAAGTCTCACTTCTCGTAGAGCATTCAGAATGTCAGCCTGGTCCATGGCGCGTCCGCCCTCCACAGTAGCCTCACCTGCGAGCTTGTCAGCCCGCTCATTTCCTTGTACTCCCGCATGACCTGGCACAAAGATGAAACTAATCTTTGCCAGCCGAGACCGCTCCAGAGGCAGCAACCATTCTCTTCGGATCGACCCCTCCTCTATCCTCTTGATCATGTTCATTGAGTCGCTAAGGAAACAAGCCCTAGTGAATGTCTGTGTCTCGAGCCATGTTATTGCTTTACTTACTGCCATGACTTCCATGGTCAGGCTACTTGTGGTTTCAGTGAAAGCACCAGAGTCCTCCTTCACAATTCTCCCTCCGGCCCGAGCTGTAAAGGCCCATGAGCTTCTCACATGTCGGACGACCGACCCATCTGTGTAGATGACCGCGTCACTGTCTAGCGAATTCTCGAAAATCAACGCTTGTACTTCAGCCTCCACAGCAGCCGGATTTTCTTGTCTGCATTTTCTATCTAGTTGGATGCAAACTGAAAAGGATGTGCAGAAGTCTGTTGGCACTTGCACCCACTCCTCGCCAGGTTCTAAGTCCTCAAGTGAACACACCTGTTGAAGAATGTCTTCGGCTTGACCCATCCACGACCGTCCTCTTTTTAACCTGCTGCCCTTCACCTTCCTAATTTCACTATGCAGTGGATGTTGTGTGTTTGCGTTAATTCTGAGGTAGGCGCGTGCCCTGCAAACTTGCATTCTCTCTTCAATGGTTGGAAAATCAAGAAGGTAGCGCATCGCCCTGCATGCTGTATCTCTTGTACATCCAAGAATAATGCGCATAGCTTCATTCTGTATCCTTTCCATCCTTTCTATCTGCTTATGGCTGAGAGTCAGGATTGCCATTGCATACTCCAAAACAGACATGACCAGCCCCTCGTACAGAAGACATAGATGGCGCTGCTCACAGTTTGCTGCCGCCATCACCCGCATCGCTGCAAAGCCCCGCTTGGCCTTTGTTATCACCTGGTCTATGTGCACATTATAAGCAAGGCTTCGATCAAACCGTATCCCCAGGTAATTCATTGCCTGCGTTCTTTCCACCGTCTCTGAACACAGCATTACAGTTGGTGTTGGATTGTTGACAATATGATTATTCAACGAGAACCAAGTCACTGTTGCCTTTGTTGGGTTGACCATTGCCCCAGCTTCATCACACCAAGTACTTATGCGATTGAGTTCGGTTTGTAGTTCCACAGCAACCTCCTCTCTATCCTTACCCTGACGATACACTAAAACATCATCGGCATATGACAATGTCCTGCCAGGTCCAGTGATCTGCTCACTGGTGATTCTCACTGTGTAGGCGTTGAACAGTACCGGAGATAATGGTGATCCCTGTGGTAGGCCAGGATATATTGTTGTTGGTTCCGAAGTCCAACTGCCACATCTAAAAACTACTTTCCGTTGGAAGAGGGCTGCAGCGATCCAACTAAGGAGGAATGGACTTACGTTTAGTTCAAGAAGCTGAAACATTAAAAAATCCAGTGGTACTCTGTTGTATGCGTCCTCAAGATCAATCGCTGCAGCAACAGTTTCAGTGCCTGAGTGGAAACCTTCATAGACATCATGGGCAAAGACTGCTGCATTGGTCCAGGTTTCTCTTTTTGGACGGTACCCACCCAGGGTAGGTGGGAAAACACCTTGCCTCTCTAGTTGGCTTGATATTTTCCTGGCAATTACCTTCTCCAGCAGCTTGCCTACTGTATTCTGCATTTTATAGGTAATTTTACGTACGATAGTTTGCCATTGCTTTCTGAACGAGAACCCAATCTCGCCGTCAGCGAACATGAAGTTTGAGAGACACAGAGAGAGAGAGAGAGAAAGAGAGAGAGAGAGAGAGAGAGAGAGAGAGGAGAGAGAGAGGAGAGAGAGAGAGAGAGGACGGAGGGAAGAGAGAGAGGAGAGGGAGAGAGAGAGGGAGAGAGAGGGAGAGAGAGAGGGAGAGAGAGACGGAGGGAAGAGAGAGAGGGGGGAGAGAGAGGGAGAGAGAGAGCGAGAGAGAGATGGGAGAGAGAGAGAGATGGGAGAGAGAGAGAGAGGGAGAGAGAGAAGGAGAGATGGGAGAGAGAGAGGGAGGGAGAGAGAGAGAGAGAGAGAGAGAGAGAGAGAGAGAGAGAGAGAGATGAGAGAGGAGAGAGAGAGAGAGAGAGAGAGAGAGAGAGAGAGAGAGAGCATAAATTCAAGAAATATGAGCGATCGGCATTAAAATTAACAAACAGAACACATCTTGGCGCCATGTGCCGCGGTTGTTTACGCCCCTAAGAATGCTGACAACCAGCTTCTCATTCCTGCCATATAAGTTAACGCTCTAGGTAACCGCACTTGTCCGCATTCTTCTAACGAACGCCGCTTGTCTACTGCGAGTGCCTGAGAGTGTCTTCTCACACTGTTCGACCATCAAGGGGTCTCTGACTTGTTTGTCAGATGTCGACGGTTCACACAAATCATCTTCATAAACTTCACTAGCTCCACTAAATGGTGCCCGCGTTCACGTATCTCCCTCTGTAAACCATCTGCCTAGCGCTCTGAGGGTCGTGGGTTCGTTTCCCGGAAAAGCGTCGGTCAGACCTTGAGTGTGAATTTGTTTGTTTGTTTTTTTAGCTGAAGCCACGGAGTTTAAGCTTCATATGATGCTCTCGGCAAGCAGCTGTTCTGCCAAGTGAGATTACGTTCACCCTCTAGATTCGAGTATACTTTAAATATCTACACTTATCTCAGCCCTTAGTATTCTCGATCAATTATATAAATGTTACCCTTCCATGCCAATATCTAAGACCACCCATCATCATCATCATCATATCTCTCTCTCTCTCTCTCTCTCTCTCTCTCTCTCTCTCTCTCTCTCTCTCTCTCTCTCTCTCTCTCTCTCTCTGAATCGTACACCGCTGGTTTGTCCAGTTAACATGATGTTTTCCAATGCCGCTCTTCTCGCAAACCAAAAACTCTGAAGAATACTAGTCCCACGCTACCATGGCATATTTGTGAACACACTGCTAGGCTCAGATCTTCCTGGTCAAATGACACCGAACGACTGGTTGTTGGTACAACTAGTCTCAATGAGAAGGCCTTAGATAGCAGGAGCCTTGTACAGTTTTCTAACGTTCGAAAAACTACGTAGAACATATAGTACGATTATGGTATACACATGCCACTGCCGTCGGTGATGAACTGTACTTTCGTGGACTGTGTGGGTGAACATCTAGGAAACATCCAGATAGGAAAATGACTGCTGATTCCATCAGAGATGAATTGGGTGTTTCGTGGGGACTGGTGTGTTGACATTCTGGCGGCGGCATTATGCACAGTGTATCTGTGCGGGCTGTTGTTTGTCGAGACTCCTGTCTTTTCCACTTTTCACATTGGACAGTAGGGAGCATTTTGTGTGATATTCACTGGCACAGGAACGGAGCATAATGGGGACGACCCGTTGCTGTGAAGTTGGAACTGCGACTAACTAACTAACTAACTAACTAACATTAGAATCCTACGGAATTCGTGCATTGAGCTGATCCTGAGCTGAAGGATTTCCACCATTTACAGAAAAACAAACATACATAGAAACAAACAAGGCAATTAAGATATAGAGATATACAAGACAATCAACATGCGCAGAAACAAACGTGTACGTGTGAGCGCACGCGCGCGCGCACACGCACACACACACAAACGAATTCAGACACACAAACAAGACACGAGAAATACACAAGCAAGACATAAATTATTCCACTTCACAAACAAGACAATAATGGCACCTTGGCAGACGATAGTTTCATACACTGTGCTTCCCAAAAAAAAAAAAAGGCATAATAAGCTCTCCATAGCTGAAAGCCTGGGCTGAATTGTAGAGAGAGCATGTGTTGCCCACGCAGCATGATCCCTCTCTGAGTCTGCCTAGTTTACTCCAGAGAAAAGGTAACGCCATTACACCTGGAACAAGGCAGGCTGCAGAAACTGCCGGATCAGCAAAGCAATATCCAAACTATCCGCCCGTCGGAGCTTCGATCCTAGACCATTTGCCGAACAGGCCTAGTGCCTGGTCTGCCCTGCTATGGCATTAAGTCTGTAGGTTGCATGTCCTCACACCGGGATAACAAACAGGACAATATTACTATAGATACGCACGTACAATGGCAACAACTACAATTTATCGTCTACTGTTATGGAAGTTTCACAACCCCACGTATGCCAACCTAGTCGCGGATTCGAGATCAGCCCCAGGCGAGTTGGAAGTAGATCGCTTTGCGATCATTTCGATGGTATGAACCGTTCAGAAATCAATGGCAAACTACTTAACGTAAAATGTACTTGTAAATCACAGCAAACAGCCAATAAATACTGGGGTTGGCTGCAACGTCTTAATAGGGATCGGCGACTGGCTTTAGTTTTAGTACTACAGATGTGGGGAGGGTAGTAATCAAAACAGAAGGGCACAAGCGGGGGGGGGGGGGGGGGGGGGGGGGGGGGGGGAGAGAGAGAGAGAGAGATGAGAGAGAGAGACAGACAGACAGACAGACAGACAGACAGACAGACAGAGACTGACTATCCAAGGGCACATCTCCTCTTCTCCTCCTCAGCGTGTAGATAAATACATAAATAACAACAAACACAAGTTATTTGTCGAGATTAGTGCTGTGTGTGACAACGTGACCTTCACATTGTTGGTCTTGGCGTCTGCAATCAAGTTCACATATCAACCACGTCCGCAATGCGGAGACCCCAAACTGAAAAGCATCAACAGGGCCACGGCCCTCCCACGGAAACCGTGTCAGGTAAATAAAACAAGAAAACAAACAACTTCACAGCAGGCCAGCTCCGCGTTAGGTTGTAGACCGACCGCTCCAAGGAAATGACGAAAGCAACAGTTTTTCAAGTTCACTTAAGCCTGTATTTGTGCAGCACTCGAAATTCCGGACACGCGATAGCACGCCATACACATACAGGTCTGATATGCAACAATGTCCGTTAGCAACTTCGGTATTAAAGCAGACAATAATGCAGGAAAATGGAGAGGGATGTAAAAATAATTATGCGGAAAATGGTGGAGTGGTTTGGGGGTCATCATCATCATACAGAACATCGCTCTCATCCCAACAGCCAAAAGGAGTCTCGATTCTGTTCTGGTTCAGATGCCTCGTGCATATTTATGCCCAAATTGTCTTCAATGGCATGTGTGTCCATCTTTGTGCTGGTCGATCGCTGTTTGCCTTTTCTTCTAGGAACCATGCCTTCCATTATTGTTCTTTCCATATTCTTTAGAGGTATCAACAATTTTGTCAACAATTACTGTGGCCAGTCGTTGGATTTTCAATAGGAAAGAAGGAGTACCCATAATAACTAAGACAATGTATACCATAGTCTAAGACACAGGTAGCTCCATCCATCCATCATGTGCCATGCCGGTAAGCGTGGGCGGTCATGATTCACCATTTCACTCGATCACCAGAGTCGTGAATCAGCTCTTGTCTCTACCACACCACGTGGTCAAGCTATCCATGTATTTACTTCTGTATTCCACTTGTTCTCTTCCCCTCGATCTTGCCAGCTGTTACCAAGTTCTCCAATTTATTTCTTCTCATAACATGTCCACAAAATTTTGACTGTCTACGTCTAATTTCTCAAATCAATTTACGATTTTCATTTTTTTCTTGTAGAACTTGGTCATTTGTTTTTCTGTCTGTCCATGGTATTCTTTGCATTCTCCTCAGAAACCACATTTCCACAGTCATAATATGTTTTTTAGCTTGGCTGCTCATTGTCCAATCTTTACATCCATACAAAAGTACAGGCTTTGTGTAGCAACTCAACACTCTTTTTCTCGTTTCAATTGACAACTTTTTATTGGTCAGTATGTTTTTCATCTAGCTAAAGGCTACTTTCGCCGTAGGGATTCTTGTTCTAATTTCTTCAGGTAGAGTTATACGGTGACAAATTTCGTCATTTCATAATGTATCCAGTACAACTATCGTCGCAGGGTTCAAGTACACAGTACAATTATCGTCGCAGGGTTCAAGTACACAGTACAACTATCGTCGCAGGGTTCAAGTACACATTTTTTACACATACCGTTTTCTACGCCATTTACAGAACTAAGCGCCAGTAGTAATGTAACCATACACCACAGAGACAGAGCTAAGCTACAGTAGTAATGTAACCATACACCACAGAGACAGAGCTAAGCTACAGTAGTAATGTAACCATACACCACAGAGACAGAACTAAGTTACAGTAGTAATGTAACCATACACCACAGAGACAGATCTAAGCTCTAGTAGTAATGTAACCATACACCACAGAGACAGAATTACTCTACAGTAGTAATGTAATCATACACCACAGAGACAGAACTATGGGCCAGTAGTAATGTAACCATACATGCCAGATACAGCAGTCCGGTAACTATATACACCAGATACAGCAGTCCTGTTACTATATACACCAGATCTGTTACTATATACACCAGATACAACAGTCCGGTAACTATATACACCAGATACAGCAGTCCGGTAACTATAAACACCAGATACAAGAGTCTGGTAACTATATACACCAGATACAGCAGTCCTGTTACTATATACACCAGATACAGCAGTCCTGTTACTATATACACCAGAAACACCAGTCCTGTTACTATATACACCAGATACAACAGTCCTGTTACTATATACACCAGATACAACAGTCCGGTAACTATATACACCAGATACAACAGTCCGGTAACTATATACACCAGATACAGCAGTCCTGTAACTATATACACCAGATACAGCAGTCCTGTAACTATATACACCAGATATAGCAGTACTGTAACTATATACACCAGATACAACAGTCCTGTAACTATATACACCAGATACAACAGTCCTGTAACTATATACACCAGATACAACAGTCCTGTTACTATATACACCAGACACAGCAGTCCTGTTACTATATACACCAGATACAGCAGTCCGGTAACTATATACACCAGATACAGCAGTACGGTAACTATATAAACCAGATGCAGCAGTCCGGTAACTATATACACCAGATACCTCAGTCCGGTAACTATATACACCAGATACAGCAGTCCTGTTACTATATACACCAGATACAACAGTCCTGTTACTATATACACCAGATACAACAGTCCTGTAACTATATACACCAGATACAACAGTCCGGTAACTATATACACCAGATATAGCAGTCCGGTAACTATATACACCAGATATAGCAGTCCGGTAACTATATACACCAGATACAACAGTCCGGTAACTATATACACCAGATACAACAGTCCTGTAACTATATACACCAGATACAACAGTCCTGTTACTATATACACCAGATACAACAGTCCGGTAACTATATACACCAGATACAACAGTCCTGTAACTATATACACCAGATACAACAGTCCTGTAACTATATACACCAGATACAACAGTCCTGTAACTATATACACCAGATACAACAGTCCTGTTACTATATACACCAGATACAGCAGTACGGTAACTATATAAACCAGATGCAGCAGTCCTGTAACTATATACATCAGATACAGAACTAAGCTCCGATAGATACAGAAGTCAGTTGCAGTATTAATGTTGCTACATACGATAGACACGGTAGCTACAACATTAATGTTGCTACATACGATAGACACGGTAGCTACAGCATTAATGTCGCTATATGTGATAGACACGGTAGCTAAAGCATTAATGTTGCTACATACGATAGACACAGTAGCTACAGCATTAATGTTGCTACATATGATAAACACGGTAGCTACAGCATTAATGTTGCTACATACGATAGACACAGAATGTAGCTACAGCATTAATGTTGCTACATACGATAGACACGGTAGCTACAGCATTAATGTTGCTACATACGATAAACACGGTAGCTACAACATTAATGTTGCTACATATGATAAACACGGTAGCTACAGCATTAATGTTGCTACATACGATAGACACATAATGTAGCTACAGCATTAATGTTGCTACATACGATAGACACGGTAGCTACGGCATTAATGTTGCTACACACGATAGACACAGAATGTAGCTACAACATTAATGTTGCTACATACGATAGACACAGTAGCTACAGCATTAATGTCACTATATACGATAGACACGGTAGCTACAACATTAATGTCACTACATAAGATAGACACGGTAGCTACAACATTAATATTGCTACATACGATAGACACGGTAGCTACAACATTACTGTTGCTACATACGATAGACATGGTAGCTACAACATTAATGTTGCTACATACGATAAACACGGTAGCTACAACATTAATGTTGCTACATACAATAGACATGGTAGCTACAACATTAATGTTGCTACATACGATAGACACGGTAGCTACAGCATAAATGTTGCTACATACAATAGACACAGTAGCTACAACATAAATGTTGCTACATACGATAGACACGGTAGCTACAACATTAATATCGCTACATACGATAGACACAGAAGGTAGCTACAACATTAATGTTGCTACATACGATAGACACAAAAGGTAGCTACAGCATTAATGTTGCTACATACGATAAACACGGTAGCTACAGCATTAATGTTGCTACATATGATAGACACGGTAGCTACAACATTAATGTTGCTACATACGATAGACACGGTAGCTACAGCATTAATGTTGGGTTCCAAATGTTGCTGTATGTAGCCGAGGCGCGGTGTTGGGGTGAGCGCCCAACATTGCTCAAATACCTCAATGGCTCGTGAATACATAACCTATGCAGCAAAAGTCCAACTCCTGGCCTTCACGTGGCGGGCCTGTTTAAACTAACAGGAGAAGGGGCGACGGCGAGTCTCTGGCGCCGGAAAATAACCAGTATGCTCTAGATGTGTATGCACGTACATGCATGCGCAGACAGGCATGTACGCGCGTACACATCTACACTCGAGTGAGACCACAGTCTGCTCTAGCAAAGAAAGGTGCTGAAGACGGAGGCAACCAGCCAAGAGGCGCACCACAGAAATCAGGATGCCACGCAATCACGCAAAATGGAATATGTCGACTACTGCTAATCGTTATGGTGCTCGCCCTGCTTTGGACCCCCAGGCAGGTGCAGTGCCGGGCCCTATGTCTCGAAAGGGTCCAACCCCAACTACTGGAGGTCCTTCTCAGATGTCCTGTGGAGCCAGGGGACATGAGAATAGGACGACTGGCCATACTAAACTAAGACTTAAAATAATGCACTGGAATGCGGAGGGAGTCAGCAACAAAAAAGTAGAATTAGAAAACATCCTGGACAAAGAGAAAGTAAGCATATGTTGCTTGCAAGAAACTCACCTCAATGAAAATATAGCCTTCAAAATCAGAGGCTACCAGTGTTACCGATCTGACCGAAAGAACAGGCGAAAAGGTGGGATACTGACCCTTGTCAAAAATAACATCACTGCTTCCCAAATCGAAGTCTACATGGAAGGGGCTGAGTATCAGACACTTAAACTTAAGACAGGTAATACAGATCTACATCTGATCAATTACTACTGTCCAAGTGACCGCCCACAGGCACTGGACACTCTACCACTAAAAGAAAAAATGATTGTGTGTGGCGATTTCAACAGCCACTCGCAGAGCTGGGGCTATGATCACATGGACCAGAGAGGAGAGAGACTGGAAGACTGGCAAGATGAGAATAGATTCATGTTGATTAACAAGCCGTCCGACCCACATACTTTCTACTCGAGATCATGGCACTCTACAACTACACCTGACCTGGCTTTTCATTCACCAGACCTGGAGTGGAACATTACACGAACTGTTGGGAAACAACTTGGTGGCAGTGACCATCGGCCAGTCTTTCTAACCGTAGAAAATGAGCTTGTAAGTGAAAGCAGCACCCTCTCGAGGTGGAACTACAAGAAAGCAGACTGGGCAATGTACAAGCATCGCACCAGCATACTGGTTAGAAACCTGAACACTGAGAAAGACATAAATAAAGCAGTTGAAGAGTTTGGGAAATGCATACTACAGGCAGCGCGAGAAACAGTACCAAGAGGAGCCCGTAAACAATATAAACCCTACTGGAGTAGTGAACTGGAACAGTTGCATAATGATGTTGAAGTGTGTAGAAAGCAAGCAGAGGCGACACCCAGCCAAGAGCACCACAATAAATTCCAGCATGCAAAAGCCAAATTTCAAAGGGCCAAGCTGCAGGCTAGACGGAAAAGCTGGCAGGAGAAAACGGAGTCCCTGAACTTTGAAAGAGACACAAGGAAATTGTGGAAGCTAATAAAACAGCTTAATGACGAGGGCACAGGGAGAAACTCAAAAATTGCACTACATAAAGATGGAAAAATCTTAACAAGAAAGCAAGCAGCTGACCATTTTGCGGACTCGTTCGCACAAGATTGCAATATCAAAATTAGTCCAGAGAAACAACAAGAGATTCGAGAGAAACGACAACATACAGGACAGAAGGAAATAGTACATGAGGTTCTGGAGGCACCCATCACAATCAGCGAACTGGAGCTAGCCATATCAAAACTGAAAATGAGAAAGTCACCAGGAGCTGATGGTATCTCCAATGAAATGATCAGGAACCTAGGAACAGAGGCCAAAACAAAGCTGTTGCAGATCTTCAATAACAGCTGGACCTTAGGCAGTGTTCCACAAGCCTGGAGAGAAGCAATCATGATACCCCTCCTAAAATCAGGGAAAGATGGTTCCATTGCCTCTAGCTACAGACCAATTAGCCTCACCAGCTGTCTCTGCAAAACACTGGAGCGCATCATCAATCACAGACTGCAGTGGTACATTGAAAGTAAAAACATCCCTGTGCCACAGCAGGCTGGCTTTAGGCAGTGCTACTCTACGGAAGATCAGACAACCTACCTCTCTCAAGAAATTGAGGATGCATTCCAAGAGAAGAAGCTGGTGCTTGCGGCATGGATAGATCTGAAGAAAGCCTTTGACAAAGTCTGGAAAGAAGGTCTGATGAAGAAACTGAGACACTGCAAAGTCAATGGAAGATGTACAAATGGGTGAAAGCATACTTGCACAACAGAAGAGCCCGAGTACAGATAGACGGACTCAAGAGCAAGAAAGTACTACTGCGTCACGGTGTCCCCCAGGGCGGAGTCTTGTCCCCCACACTTTTTCTAATTTTCATCAATGATCTTGTTGCTCATCTACCGCATGGAATTAAAGCGGTAATGTACGCCGATGACCTGGTTCTATGGAGCACAAATGAATATGCATCAGTGGCCACCAGATTGCTACAAAGAGCTGTAGATACATTTGCTGCATGGGCAAATAGATGGTGTGTCAGCATAAACACTGACAAGTGCAGCACCACCCTATTTACCCTCTCTCCAAAACAAAAGGCAGGGATCATCCAGATAAATGGAACACCCCTAAGAGAAGATAAAGAACCAACATACCTTGGAGTAACATTTGATGGCAAGCTGACATGGAGAAAGCACATCAACAAAGCAGTAGCAAAAGCCAGAAGGAAAATAGCCATCCTGAGAAAGCTAAGTGGAACCACATGGGGAGCCAGTACGAAAATACTTAGCAAAGTTTACCAACAGAGCATACGACCACACCTGGAATATGGGTCAACTGCGTGGTGTGCAGCATCAAATACCACACTACAAGAGCTGGACAAGGTGCAAAATCAAGCACTTAGAGTCACCACAGGAGGGATGAGATCAACCCCTATAGTGGAAATGGAGAAGATGGGGAGGACACAGGCACTGAGTGAGCGCAGAGATACGAAAACACTAATACAAGCAGAAAAGTTCCTCAGCTTGCCAGGCCACCCTATGAAGAACAGATTTGAAAACCTAGCTATGGGGCGGTTGAAAAGAAGTAGTTTTATCCACCAGGCCAAACGACTCTGCAGAGAAACCACTGATCTGCCCACAGTTGGTATCCCCCTAACAACTATTCCAGAGCGAACTCCATGGAAAGATGAGCATAGACTATCATTACAAATCCAGACAAAAGTGAGAGGAATATTTGACAAGGAAGAACAGAACAGTGTGCAGCGCAGAACAGCCACTCTCAGCTTCCTTGATGAAGAATACCCACAGGACCTCTGGATCCGAGTCTACACAGATGGGTCAGCACAAAATGCTGTTCGAAATGGAGGAGCGGGAGTGTACATAGAATACCCAAATAATACTAGGGACACAGCCAGAGTACCGACAGGAAAGTACTGCCATAACTATGATGCCGAAATTGAGGCAATCAAGATAGCAACAGAGAAATTACTAAATAACAGCAATGGTACACAACCTGTGGTGCTACTAACAGATGCAAAATCAGTACTCGAGGCGCTCCTCTCTGGGAAATTGCCAGTACTAAGGACACTACTTTCTGAACTTAGCAGTCAGCATAAAGTCACCATACAGTGGATACCATCCCACTGTGGAGTACCCGGAAACGACAGAGCTGATCAATTGGCTAAGGAAGGAGCCAAAGAGGAACAGCCTGATGTGCCCGTTACATACCACCAAAAGAAAAGAATGATCAAATCAGTCAGAAAGCCACCAAAACCTGCTCAAGATGACTACCACATTATGGACAGACCAGAACAAGTCATTATTCTGCGCCTCAGAACAGGACACAATAGATTACGCAACCACATGTATACAAAATTCAAGATTGGTGAAACAGCCATGTGCACATGTGGATTGGCGTCGCAGACAGCAGAGCACATACTCCAAGACTGCCCAAAATATAACATATCTAGGCAAACCTTCTGGCCTAGAGAGAAGACAGTGGAAGATAAACTCTATGGACCACTGTGTGAACTGAAGAAAACAGTTCAATTCATGCAAGAGACGACATTGCAGATATAGACATATTTCAAGCGAACGAAAGAAGAAGAAGAAGCATTAATGTTGCTACATACATACGATAAACACGGTAACTACACATTAATGTTGCTACATACAATAGACATGGTAGCTACAGCATTAATGTTGCTACATATGATAAACACGGTAGCTACAACATTAATGTTGCTACAGACGATAGACACGGTAGCTACAACATTAATGCTGCTACATACGATAGACACGGCAGTAGCTACAACATTAATGTTGCTACATACGATAGACACGGTAGCTACAGCATTAATGTTGCTACATATGATAGACACGGTAGCTACAGCATTAATGTTGCTACATACGATAAACACGGTAGCTACAGCATTAACGTTGCTACATACGATAAACACGGTAGCTACAGCATTAATGTTACTACATACGATAAACACGGTAGCTACAGCATTAATGTTGCTACATACGATAAACATGGTAGCTACAACATTAATGTTGCTACATATGATAAACACGGTAGCTACAACATTAATGTTGCTACATACAATAGACACGGTAGCTACAGCATTAATGTTGCTACATACAATAGACACGGTAGCTACAACATTAATGTTGCTACACACGATAGACACAGAATGTAGCTACAGCATTAATGTTGCTACATACAATAGACATGGTAGCTACAACATTAATGTTGCTACATACGATAGACACGGTAGCTACAGCATTAATGTTGCTACATATGATAGACACGGTAGCTACAACATTAATGTTGCTACATAAGATAGACACAGAAGGTAGCTAAAGCATTAATGTTGCTACATATGATAGACACAGAAGGTAGCTACAGCATTAATGTTGCCACATACGATAGACACAAAAGGTAGCTACAGCATTAATGTTGCTACATATGATAGACACGGTAGCTACAACATTAATGTTGCTACATACGATAGACACAGAATGTAGCTACAGCATTAATGTTGCTACATACGATAGACATGGTAGCTACAACATTAATGTTGCTACATACGATAGACATGGTAGCTACAACATTAATGTTGCTACATACGATAGACACGGTAGCTACAACATTAATGTTGCTACATATGATAGACACAGAAGGTAGCTACAGCATTAATGTTGCTACATACGATAGACACAAAAGGTAGCTACAGCATTAATGTTGCTACATACAATAAACATGGTAGCTACAGCATTAATGTTGCTACACACAATAGACACGGTAGCTACAACATTAATGTTGCTACATACGATAGACACGGTAGCTACAGCATTAATGTTGCTACATACGATAGACACAGAAGGTAGCTTCAGCATTAATGTTGCTACATACGATAGACACAAAAGGTAGCTACAGCATTAATGTTGCTACATACGATAGACACAAAAGGTAGCTACAGCATTAATGTTGCTACATACGATAGACACAAAAGGTAGCTACAGCATTAATGTTGCTACATACGATAGACACAGAAACAGCATTAATGTTGCTACATACGATAGACACAGAAGGTAGCTACAGCATTAATGTTGCTACATATGATAGACACAAAAGGTAGCTACAGCTTTAATGTTGCTACATACGATAAACATGGTAGCTACAACATTAATGTTGCTACATACGATAGACACAGAAACAGCATTAATGTTGCTACATATGATAGACACAGAAGGTAGCTACAGCATTAATGTTGCTACACACGATAGACACAGAAGGTAGAAACAGCATTAATGTCGCTACATACGATAGACACGGTAGCTACAACATTAATGTTGCTACATACGATAGACACAGAAACAGCATTAATGTTGCTACATATGATAGACACAGAAGGTAGCTACAGCATTAATGTTGCTACACACGATAGACACAGAAGGTAGATACAGCATTAATGTTGCTACATACGATAGACACAGAAGGTAGCTACAGCGTTAATTTTGCAACATATGATAGACACAGAAGGTAGCTACAGCGTTAATTTCGCAACATATGATAGACACAGAAGGTAGATACAGCATTAATGTCGCTACATACGATAGACACAGTAGCTAAACATTAATGTTGCTACATACGATAGACACGGTAGCTACAACATTAATGTTGCTACATACGATAGACACGGTAGCTACAACATTAATGTTGCTACACACTATAGACACAGAAGGTAGCTGCAGCATTAATGTTGCTACACACGATAGACACAGAAGGTAGCTACAGCATTAATGTTGCTACACACGATAGACACAGAAGGTAGCTCCAGCATTAATGTTGCTACACACGATAGACACAGAAGGTAGCTACAGCATTAATGTTGCTACACACGATAGACACAGAAGGTAGCTAAAGCATTAATGTTGCTACACACGATAGACACAGAAGGTAGCTACAGCATTAATGTTGCTACACACGATAGACACAGAAGGTAGCTACAACATTAATGTTGCTACACACAATAGACACAGAAGGTAGATACAGCATTAATGTCGCTACATACGATAGACACGGTAGCTACAACATTAATGTTGCTACATATGATAGACACGGTAGCTACAACATTAATGTTGCTACATAGGATAGACACGGTAGCTACAACATTAATGTTGCTACACATGATAGACACAGAAGGTAGCTACAGAATTAATGTTGCTACATATGATAGACACAGAAGGTAGCTACAGCATTAATGTTGCTACATATGATAGACACAGAAGGTAGCTACAACATTAATGTTGCTACATACGATAGACACAGAAGGTAGCTACAACATTAATGTTGCTACATACGATAGACACAGAATGTAGGTACAGCATTAATGTTGCTACATACGATAGACACGGTAGCTACAACATTAATGTTGCTACATACAATAGACACGGTAGCTACAACATTAATGTTGCTACATACGATAGACACAGAAGGTAGCTACAACATTAATGTTGCTACATACGATAGACACAGAAGGTAGCTACAACATTAATGTTGCTACACACGATAGACACAGAAAGTAGCTACAACATTAATGTCGCTACATACGATAGACACGGTAGCTACAGCATTAATGTCGCTACACATGATAGACACAGAAGGTAGCTACAGCATTAATGTTGCTACATACGATAGACACAGAAGGTACATACAACATTAATGTTGCTACATATGATAGACACGGTAGCTACAACATTAATGTTGCTACATACAATAGACACGGTAGCTACAACATTAATGTTGCTACATATGATAGACACAGTAGCTACAACATTAATATTGCTACATACGACAGACACGGTAGCTACAACATTAATGTTGCTACATACGATAGACACTGTAGCTACAACATTAATGTTGCTACATATGATAGACACGGTAGCTACAACATTAATGTTGCTACATACGATAGACACGGTAGCTACAACATTAATATTGCTACATACGATAGACACAGAATGTAGCTACAACATTAATGTTGCTACATACGATAGACACGGTAGCTACAACATTAATATTGCTACATATGATAGACATAGAAGATAGCTACAGCATTAATGTTGCTACATACAATAGACACGGTAGCTACAGCATTAATGTTGCTACATACGATAGACACAGAAGGTAGATACAACATTAATGTTGCTACATACGATAGACACGGTAGCTACAGCATTAATGTCGCTACACACGATAGACACAGAAGGTAGCTACAACATTAATGTTGCTACATACGATAGACACAAAAGGTAGCTACAGCATTAATGTTGCTACATACGATAGACACAAAAGGTAGCTACAACATTAATGTTGCTACATACAATAGACACAGAAGGTAGCTACAACACTAATGTTGCTACATATGATAGACACAAAAGGTAGCTACAACATTAATGTTGCTACATACGATAGACACAGAAGGTAGCTAAAGCGTTAATTTCGCAACATATGATAGACACAGAAAGTAAATACAGCATTCATGTTACTACACATGATTGATACAGGCGGGACGTACAGCATTAATGTAATCACACATGTCACAAGAGAACTAAGTAACGCTAGTAATGTCACCACATATGCAAGATGCAGAAGCCTAGGACAGTTTACATGTAATCACATTTGCAGCACACGTAATGAAGCCACAACAGTAATATCACCACACAAGACACGACACCAATGTGGAAATCTGTAACAAAATACCCGCATAAAGAGAACAGCATTAGCTTTCAGTACTTTCCCCTGTAACCTGAAAACTGAAAGACATCCAACATGGGAACGAGATGAAGACCATCAACATATTCAAACAGCTGTCCAATTTGAATGCACAACGCAGCAAACAAGGAAAAGACACGTCCTGGGCTTATGGCAACTAAATTAACTTTATTATGAAAACCCCTATTTTCTCACTGGCTTCTGCGCTGGGCATGCGTCTTTAAATTAGCTTTATCTAGTGCCTGACCTTGGCGTGGCCTTTAAGAATCAGCAACGAAGTGGATTTTATAACAATCTATAATAAAACATACAAAGAGAGAGTATTGATGACCAGGGCTGGTTTCTGGTCAGAGGTCTTTAGGCCGAGGCGATGAGCCGGATGTCATTGGTGACGTGTGTACAGCCTACAGTTGTCGATGTGACTTGCAGAGAACAAGCTTTGCCCTGCCGGAGTAGTGAACCCATGCATACCACTGCAACACACATTGTATTCATAACGGATTCAATGAATATGCTTAGTAAGGTGGAGACAGGAATGTTTTCGTGTAGAATGGCTATCAGAGGTCACAGATTGTGAGTATTGTAGGATATTTTACCCTGACCGTGCGGGAGTGAGTGTGTGTGTGTGTTTGGTGGGGGGGGGGGGGATTAACAAGCTGACAGGCTGGCAGGGAATGCACCTCTTGGTGGTAGATTACCTATGGACAAGGGAGATGTGTTCGTGCACCTGTGGGACCAGGTGGGGAAGGTGGGAGAACAGATTGAGAACCCGTAGTGGAAAGAGAAGACCAAGATAATTTTCAATCAGATAGCGGTGAGAACTATTAGTAGTATGACTCTTCACTGGCTGTTGAACGAGGGGAAGGAGCGCGTGTGGGAATGTCCTGAGTGCAATGATGTCAGTTCTAGCTAAACTCAACTGAATCCATGCATTTAGGTGCTACTGACCAACCGCCAAGCCAGCTTGGCCATCTGCTTATGCAATGTGTTAATAACAATATACTGAAGTTTTGTGATCAAAATCCCAAATGAAAATGGCTCAAGGTGTGAACCTAACCCTCAAGAGGTAGAAGCGGGTGTTCTAGCCGCGACTACGTCATGAACAAATCACGATATTCACCTTCTAACTTCAAATCAAAATTAAACCTCGTATTTGCCGCCGAGAGAGGGAACAAGCTGCATGGGCAACACGTGTTCTCTGAATCCATGCCCAGGCATTGTGCGATGGGATTTTGGCCAAATTCCACTCCACATATTTTTGTTTGTCAAGACGGCAAGGTGCCACTTATTTTCTTTGTGGAGGCCGCAATTACTGGTACGCTTGCTCCTATGCTCAACGGCCATGAGTTTGAAACCCCATCAAGGTGACATTTTTAAGGTGGTGTAGGCTCCTAGGTCAACCCAGCCCAAATAAGTCACCAGGAAATGTCTCTGTAAGTAAAAGGCGGTCGTGGTAACATTTCTCACATCACCTATGCCACGATGCTTGGTCTATAACAGTATGGAGCTGCCATTAGAAGCCAATACACCACAAAGCGCGCCGAAATGGCAGCTGACAGTTTTACTGCACTCTTCCCAAACTTGAAAACCTTTTTCCGCTTGCAACACCGGTTTCCAATGATACCTATCCCCGATACGCTGGTCAAATTCTCGATTCTTCTCACCCTGTCCCACACTGTCTTTTCAACATCTTCATTGTCGCTCTCTGGGCTTCTACTTTCGATTAACCCATTGTATGCCTTCGGTGTACTCCTGCCTCAAACGGCTCAACATGGCGACCCATTTTAGTCTGTCAATAACCTTGGTAATAAAGGGTGTTTTGTGGTTGAAATAGTTCTGTAAGTTCTATCTTCCACTTAGTGTAGGTACCACCGTAGCCTTTATTAACCAATTAAAAGTAACAAGAAGGTCGCTTTGCTTTGATTTTAACAATGGTACGTGACCGTTGGTTAAGACATCAATGACAAACTACTGAAAGTAAAACGGCGTAGAATATTACAGCCAATAAAAGCTGGTCACCAGTAGGGAACAGAAAACGGGGAAGACCAAGAGAGACCCTGCGTAGAACCATCATCAGAGAAGGCTCATTCAACGGCCAAGTGAACATCCAGGATCTACAACAGGTAGCAGCGAACCGCCGGACATGGAGAGCCATGACTTCTGCCCTATGCGCCGACTTAGGCTCAAGAGGGAAGACTAACTAAAAGCTGTGGTTGCTTGTAATGGACATGCAACTAACCTAACCGGGTTATGCTGCGTGCAGAGATGTCGACTGCAAGGAGAAATGAATGGGGTAATCTGTGCACGTCTTTACAGAGAAAGCTAGGAAGACAGATTGGCAGACACGGCGGACGAATGGATATAGAGTCAAAGTATGAATTCATGTAGAAGAATAAACAGACAACCTGAGAAACATCTAATGGCAGTGGTAATGTGGTTTCTGAGAAAACTGCAAAGAATGTCATGAACTGACAACAACAACACAACAATGATAAAGAAACAAACGAAAACCATAAACTGGTTCCAGAAATTAGACTCAGCCAGTCACGATTTTTCGTGAAATAAACTGGAAAACTTAGTGACAACTAGCACGCTTGATGGTAAAAGAACAAGGGTAAGGCAGAGAGATAAAATATCTGATGATCTGACCACATGACATAACCGAGACAAGAACACCGATCTGATCCCAGATTACGGTCATCCTTTTCATTTGTTTTCTCATCAAGATATCCTGTTACTAATTTTTTTTTAAAAATAAACATTAGATGGCGAAACATGACCGTCCACGCTTATCGTCATGGCATATAATGATGACGATGACGACGATGATGATGATGATGATGATGATGATGACGGTGATGACGACGACGGTGATGATGATGACGACGACAATGATGATGATGATGATGATGATGATGATGATGATGATGATGATGATGATGATGATGATGATGATGATGATGATGATGATGATGATGATGAGATGAAAATCATTGTGTCCAGAAAGGTGAGTCCGCTTTTTGAAACCTTATCAAGATTTGATGGAAG
The DNA here is from genome assembly GCA_014155875.1 of Cepaea nemoralis. Classification (NCBI taxonomy): domain Eukaryota; kingdom Metazoa; phylum Mollusca; class Gastropoda; order Stylommatophora; family Helicidae; genus Cepaea; species Cepaea nemoralis. The sequence continues at coordinate 1,586 of JACEFZ010018047.1, read as the reverse complement.
CCTCTAATATTGTGGCTTTTCTCTCAGATTGTGGCTATCACCGCACTGACGGCGTTTAGTGAAGGTTGGCACAGTGCTTTATGCGGGCGTCGTGGCATGGTGGCCATTATGGTATGCATAAATGGCAACGTAGTTTTGGCGGCTGAAGTAATGAGATCAATACTTTTATAGTTATTGACAGATTGGTACAGGTATAGGCAGCAGGCAGATTGTAAGCTACGGGCGTGCCGATTTCGAAACTGCATTTGTAATAACACCATGGGTTGGCTGCAGGAACAAGTGTACTGCCACCTTTGACTTGCTGGAAGTCGTCTGGAGAATAGTGTCACCTGCTGGCTAGATAGATCACCTACGTGAACTGTGCATCGACAGTGTCAGCGGCCTAATGCGTACATACATACGCGCGCGCACACACACACACACGCGAGAAAGAGATAGAGAGAGACGGGGAAAGAGAGAGAGAGAGAGAGAGAGAGAGAGAGAGAGAGAGAGAGAGAGAGAGAGAGAGAGAGAGAGAGAGAGAGAGAGAGAGAGAGAGAGAGAGAGAGAGAAGGGAGGAACTTTATTTACAGTGCTTTCAGAATGGAGCCATGATACCCGCAACACTGTACGCTTCCTAACCACTAGTTCACTGCAGCATCACGTGTGCTCATCTCGGTTACCGGTAAACTCAAGTATATGTATATGGAGGTTGGGCATAAATAAATGTTCAACATTACAATACATAAATAAGATACACGAAACATATACACGTATTTTCTTTAGAGGATGGGTCTATCCTGACATTTGGTTTCGTGTACATTAATGCATGCCTTGACTACGTCTGTCAGGCTATTCGCCAGTTCGTCGTCATCATAATATATGAATCATCACCACTGTCAATCAAACCATCACCATGGAGGCGGGGGGGGGGGGGGGGGCTGAGTGGTCTCGAGGTATGGTGTCCGCCTCGAGTGCTGGAGGTCCCGGGTTCAAGCCCCGGTAAGGACCGGGATTTTTCGCGTGGACTTCCAATAATAAAATTGCACCTGGTCTCTGGGAAGTGAGATCGGATGCCCGTATGTATTGTTGCGCACGTAAAAAATCCCTTGGCAGTTGGAAATCGAAAAAGAGTAGCCTAACGGCGCTGCCCGCGCAAAATTTCGAGTTAAACATCTACCCAAGTATTTTCAGGATCCTCGCGATGCTACGGAGTTCGTGCATTGAGCTGAGTTTCTCCAGTCTCAGGTTACGAGCACTTATGGGTTAAACCCGTGTGCCGCGATGTTGATCCAACGGCTAAACTAAACTAAACTAAACTAATCTGAATCATCACCATGTAGTAGCTCCTTTGCAGAACGAGGCTCTCATCGCAGCGCGTGGAAATATCCCGCGATCTCTGGCCATTTCTCCCGCCTGTTGCACTCTATGCCCAAGGTGCCTGCAATATCTTGTTTCCATCTTCGTATTGGCCACCCCCGCCTCTCTTTTGGGGAAACCCGGCCCTTTCCCTCACTGGGGGCGTCCCGCCGCCGTGACCCCCGCCCCGTCTTCGGGGAAACCCGGCCTTCCATCACTGTTCGTCCCCCCGCCGTGATCTCCCCCGT
>JACEFZ010018042.1:0-13326 GCA_014155875.1 Cepaea nemoralis | reverse complement strand
AAAACGGTCAACCCACGCGGCTAGGAAGGGGGGAAAACAGTGGTGGAGGGCGTAGTCATGGGGGGAAGAGGCTGCATCGACGTGCACAAAGTTGGACACAAGACATTCAGAAATACTGGAGACGAGGGAGCATAAAGCAGGAGAACTGTTGAGGGCTGGAGATACTTTTCCGAGGGTCGTGATGACAGCGAGGTTCTGTAAATGGCCTGCTACATAATGCTGTTTTATGATACATGTTTTACCCTACATATAAATCATTTGTATATCCTTTACATGATGTCGCTTTTAACCCCATAATCATTAACTATTTTATGATTCTAAGCAATTGACCTTCTTTCATTGCTGTCTGAACTGCCAACTCTTATATCTTTGTGAAAATCAAGCAAAGTTTTTGACTAATACTGCTGGCAAATGATTTCGAGATATCGTACATACGTAAATATTATTATCCCGCAGTGTTTTTATCCCCTAATGTGGTTTCTTTTTTTCTTTTGGGTCGGATGTTGTTTTTGTGTTTGCTGATAAAGATTTTCGCCCCCCAAAGTTGCCATAATTTTGGCTCGTTCTATCATAAAAAATTCTGTCCACGTAAAGTTTCCTGTTTTACCCACTGTATTTTTCGGTCGCCCCCAGTTCAACCTTGCCATTTGGTGTTTTGCTAGTTGCATTAGGGGCCTTAATTGTTCCCTTCAGAAACCCTTAGAAGTGGAAGGATTTTCGGGCCCTATGCGGTGCCGCGATCGTCTAGTCCCTTAAAAATTAGTGTCATTCATTTATCTGAAAAGAAAACAGTGCAGTGGTCCCCCCATGACACAAGCAAAGAGCTTCAAGTATTTAAGAAGTATAATATAAAAAATTCAAAAATCAGAAGACGAGGTCTTCTTCTTCTGCTGCGTTCACCTTAGTGTATTTTTTGTTTGCTTTTTTTTTTATTCAGACGTAATTGGGGTGTGTTCGTATGCACCCTTTGGGGCCCAAAAAACCTTAAGCCAACACATCCGAAATTTGCGGGGTTTTTTTTTTTTTTTTTGGGACCAGGTTAGCAAAACTGGGGGTCTCTCACTTTTGTGGTACCGTCGAAACCCAGATGGTCAAGTTAGAACGGCGAAGATTCACCGTCAGCCTTTAAGGGAAAGGAGGGGCAGTTCATGGGATTATCCGCCATCAAAGGAGGCTCCATATTTGCAGAGCCGATATAATGCTCTGGTAGGGCTCACCCGAGGAACGCCACGTCCTGTTTTGGTGCTTTAATCCCACTTCTTTTATTGGAAATTTCGTTCGCTACGGACCGCCCCCCACACAAAGCGGGAACGGACAGTCTGCAGGCGGCATCACGAGCTTTCGGTCGGACATTGCTTGTTGCTGTCCCGAAAGACACATTAATCGAGCTGTTCGGTCACGAAGCCATTCAGAAGAAAGATAGCCAGAGCTTTTCCGGACGAGGACGTATAGTCAGAGCTTTTCCCGAGAAGGGGGACATTCACTCGGGACTTTTTTGCTTTGTCCCAGCACATCCGATTCGGCGGACATTTTTTTATCAGGTTGGCCTTCCTGGGGGTTTCGAGGGACATTCTGTTGTAGTGTGTACACATTTAGCTGGTCAAGTTGGAAGGGCCCAAAAAAAACATCACGGTAACCCTCAGAGAAGGCAGGGGCAGACCATGGGCATTCCCAGCCATCCAAGGAGGCTTCTATAATTGCAGAGCCGGTACATAACGCTCTGGGCCTGGGCTCACCCAAGAAATTGCAACGTCTTGCTCATGGCTGCTTTAATTCCTCACTTCAATGTATTGGGTGTTTCGTTAGCCACTGGCCACTCTCCACGCAAACCAGGAACAGTCAGTCTTTTGACAACATCCACTCAGCAAGCTTTCGCTTCGGACATCTACGTAATGGACTCGCTAGCCAAACGTTCCATTTCGTTTTAATGGGATGAAATCCACTCGACAAGCTTTCGCTTCTGACTTCCATATAATCGATTCGTTAGCTAAGCGTTCTATTTCGTATTAATGAGACGTTTTCCCACCTTTGTCTACGCTCACTCAATGAGCTCTAGTGCAGACTTGCATCGTAACCACTGCGTGCGATTGGGACGCTTTTTCAACTTTAGTTACGCTCACAATGTAGGCTACATGTGCTGCCTGCTCAGACATTACCTCCATGCAGCAGAGATGTAACGGATGAGAGCCTTCGAACAAGTGTCTGGACTAAGCATGTAGCAGGCTCATCACCTCACCTCCACTTAGCAATGGGTGAGTATCGGCCCGGCTCTCACGTCCGGGGGATATTGACTTAGAGGAGTTCAGCCATATCCCTCAGGTGAGAGCTGTTGAGTATGTGCCTGGACCAAAGAATGCAGTGGCATCGTGCGCCTGATTCGGACTTTGTGTGCAGTGAATTTGCTTGTCTTTGACTGCCTGTCCCCAGTCTACCTGCAGAGCCAAAGGTGTGTGTCTTCTTGGTCTGGTTCCTATCCCTTGACCCGTCGGGGAGTCTCTATGGCGAAGTGGTTATGTCGTTTGCCTAGGGCTCCGAAGGTTGTGGGTTCAATTCGGCCGCGTGCTTCGGTTCACGAGTGAAAATTTTCGGTGACTACTGTGGGTCGTCGCTAAAGCTACGGAGTTCGTGCTTTGTGCCACGCTTTCCGCGCTGCGGAAAGAGACTCAACCATATGGGATAAAATCCGGTGCAATGAAGTCGACCCTGTCGACTTTTAAGCTACTTTAAGCGACCCGTCGATAAGTAGCTGCCCTACCTACCCACCCTGCCAACCTGCTTGCCTGCCTATCTGCCTCTCTCTCTCTCTCTCTCTCTCTCTCTCTCTCTCTCCTCTCTCTCAATATATATATATATATATATATATATATATATATATATATATTATATATATATATATATCACTCTCTCTCTCTCCCCTCTGTCTGTCCTGTCTGTCTGTCTGTCTGTCTGTCTTGTCTGTCTCTCTCTCTCTCTCTCTCTCTCTCTCTCTCTCTCTCTCTCTCTCTCTCTGTTTTCTCATGACTCCTTACATTCGTTCACTTGTCTTCTTTGTGACCAGACAAAACGTCTAGCAGGTTGCCTTCAGAGCTGATCGATACTACGTCCTTGACCTTGGGAAAGCAGACGAGCACGCACAGGCTGAGCCAACAGTGTCCATTAGGACGAGATCGATTCTCCAGCCAAATAATCAGAGGCTACAATACAAACAAGACACCGTTAACAGCTTATCACGTATTCGTTTGCACACAATATCTACTGTTGCCCGTCCATGTTTCTTGGTGTTTCAATACATGTAGCTTTTCTAAGTAAATTGTGTTGGTACATCTGCTGCAACTGTTGTTACAACTATTACAATTACACTTACTGTTGCAACGGATTATTACAACTATTACAATTACATTTACTGCTACAACTGTTACTACAACTATTACAATTGTATCTACTGTTGCAACTGTTATAACAATAATTATACTTACACCTACAGCTGCAGTTGTTATTACAACTACTGGAATTACAACTACTGCTGCAGCTGTTATAACTACTATTACAATTTATATCTAACTACTCTACCAAAATCACAATAGCTGATGCTGCTGCTGCTGCTGCTGCTACTACTACTACTACTACTACTACTACTACTACTACTACTACTACTACTACTACTACTACTGCTACTGCTACTACTACTACTACCACCACCACCACCACCACCACCACTACCACCACCACTACTACTACTACTACTACTACTACTACTACTACTACCACCACCACTACTACTACTACTACTACTACTACTACTACTACTACTACTACTACTACTACTACTACTACCACTACTACTACTACTACTACTACTACTACCACTACTACTACTACTACTACTACTACTACTACTACTACTACTACTACTACTACTACTACCACTACTACTACTACTACTACTACTACTACTACCACTACTACTACTACTACTACCACTACTACTACTACTACTACTACTACTACTACTACTACCACTACTACTACTACTACTACTACTACTACTACTACCACTACTACTACTACTACTACTACCACACCAACACCACTACTACTACTACTACTACTACTACTACTACTACTACTACTACTACTACTACTACTAATACTACTGCTACTGCTACTACTACTACTACCACACCACCACCACCCACCACCCACTACCACCACTACTACTACTACTACTACTACTACTACTACTACTACTACTACTACTACCACCACCACCACCACTACTACTACTACTACTACTACTACTACTACTACTACTACTACTACTACTACTACTACTACTACTACTGCTACTGCTACTACTACTACTACCACCACCACCACCACCACCACCACTACCACCACTACTACTACTACTACTACTACTACTACTACTACTACTACTACTACTACCACCACCACCACCACCACCACTACTACTACTACTACTACTACTACTACTACTACTACTACTACTACTACTACTACTACTACTGTACTGTATGTGTCGTAATTCTGTTCTGTAAAGCTGCATTACTTTGTATTATTTTATATTGTTTACAACTAATATACCTACCAATAACATGATTACTTCAACTAATATTACTACTGTTCCTATTATCGTTACTAATCGTGTGAAACGAAGCAGATATCCTGTAGCGGCTAGTTCTTTTGTTTATCAAAACAGTGGATCGGGTCGATCCCACTGGTTGCAACATTCTGTTTCCATAAGCAAGGCTTGAAAGAGGGAGGGAGGTGGGGGAATGGCTAAGTTTCTACAAAAACAACCAGATCATTTTCAGAATGCTCGGACATTTTTGTGCGGGTGTGTGTGTGCGTGTGTGTGTGTGTGTGTGTGTGTGTGTGTGTGTGTGTGTGTGTGTGTGTGTGTGTGTGTGTGTGTGTGTGTGTGTGAGAGAGAGAGAGAGAGAGAGAGAGAGAGAGAGGGGAAAGAAACGTTACGAAGAACGCAAGTGGTCACCATCACTGCTCCTCATATTGTGTCGTGACCAAGTGCCATGTCAAAGCCAAGCAGTATCTATCGTTGGATCACTTTTAACTCGTAATTCAGCAGAGTAGAAAGAACACAGGTTCTTTATACATTTTGAGGCCTGAAAGTCAATACTGCCTGGTCTCATAAAATATGTACCCTGCTAATGAATTGAGTATTTAACTCTCCCTCTGTCCCAGGAAATCGTAATTATAAAGCAGCAACTCTCTTGATGCTGCGTTGACGTTGTGGTTAATGCGCCTACTGACCAGGACAAGTGGTTTGGGTTCAGACCCCAACAGTGCTCTGTGCGATGTTTTCGGCAGGACACTTTTCTGAAAGAGACTGGGCGATATGTGATAAAACCCGGTGCAATTAAATCAAAATCCCACACCTTAAAATCCTTTTTCAAACCCACTGAGTGGCGATTGTGCTATAGAAAATATGGACCAAGCAAACATATGACCAACAGAGTTTTTAAGGGTTCCTTAAAGGACTTGTTTACTGATCTGGGATCGACTTAGTCTCATACATTTGTTACCAGATAATTATAATTATTTAATGGAATTGTCTCCTCTTTCTCTCTCTCTATTTCTGCTTCTCTCTCTTTCTCCCTCCCTCCTCTCTCTCCTCTCTCTCTCTCTCTCTCTCTCTCTCTCTCTCTCTCTCTCTCTCTCCTCTCTCTCTCTCTCTCTCTCTCTTCTCTTCTCTCTCTCTCTCTCTCTCTCGCTCATCACCTCTCACCTATCACTTCCATTCCCACCTTTTTGTTCTCTGAAATCTTTTTCCCCGTCTTTTCCCCCAATTCTTATTCCTGGGAAAATCCCAGCGTCTCCCACTGACTGTACTCGGAAAGACCGTATTCAGCTGAGCCTAATTAACGCCCCTAGTTGCTCGGTTTGAGGTTGTTTGCCCAAGTTCTCTCCCTCCACGACAAGTAGCTCATTATTATAGCATGATTAGAAATCCATTTTTCCATGCTACTGTGCAATGCACGATTTCTGCTCAGTCTTCCGCCCCTTCCAATCCACTACTACCCTTGAATCATCGTGCAATTACGTTTTTGTATGGCAAAGAAATACACTTTGGCATATCGACAAACGATTTCATTTATCAAAGGAAGAGTCTGCCTATATTGAACAATATTATTTTATCTCGACAGGCAACTGTGCTAATATTTGGTCGGAGGGATTCATAAATTACTTAGAATGATTATGATGCAGTGCAGATTTTCTCATCCCTTTTTTCACACTGCAGGAACTATGAGAGTATCGCCCTCGTGTCAGTGTAGTCCTGTAACACATTCTGAGGCTAAGGTGTGAAGTATTGGGGCATAAAATATTCTAGGCCGTTGCATAATGAGATGAGGTGCGTAGTTCACTTCCTCGCTTCCTTTTGTCTCCAGAAATCCTCCAGAGTATGTGTGTAGGAACTAGTTCAAGGTATTGTAAGGTAGCCGCGGTTGGGATGTGGCAAGTACACTAGACTACTGGTCTGATGGTCCTGAGTTTGAATATCTTGAGAACAAGGAGAAGGGGTGTTCTAAACCGAAACTATTTGCAGAATATGTTTTGTCTCACAATAATATCTTTCTATGCAAGCTCTATGGAGATCCCAAGAACCTCAAGATAACTTTAAAAAAAAAAAATTCGACAGGGTCGACTTCATCGCACCGGGTTTTATCCCATATGGCTCGGTCTGTTTCCGCAGCACGGAAAGCGTCGCACAAAGCACGAACTCCGTAGCTTTTAGCGACGACCCACAGGAGTCTCCGAAACATTTTAACTCGTAAACCGAAGGGTGCGCCCCGAAATCGAACCCACAACCTTCGGAGCACGAGTCAAACGGCTTGACCACTTCGCCACAGAGACTCCCAAAGAGACTCAAGATAACTGCTGCTTCTCTAAATATCTCCACGTTGGTGTCGGAAGATGTATGAATATGTATAAGCAAAAGGAGGCGGACATCTGATCACGCCACTCCTCCGTCCTTCGTTCTCAGCAATTCCCTTCATCTCTGGATAGATCTTAACATCCAATGTCCTCGCATGTGTGTGTGATGGCGTCATTTCTTGAAAGCTATCTGTGTCCTATCATCTGGATTTACCTTTCATATTTCTTCACAAGACAATTCAAGCCCTAAAATAGAGTTTTCAAGTGCAAGAGTTACAACCATGGCCACTGTAGCAACTTGTAGCAGAACATGACGTAAACATGACTGTAGAAAGCTGTTGCGTATCAACAAATTTAATTATATGACGATTCTTACTAATTAGCCCGCGGTGTGGTGCGGGGTTACGAATGCAATATAATCATTCTTAATTTGTTCGCACTTCGTAATCCCGCATACCGCGTTTGAAGCACAGCTGCGGGCGATTGGGAAGCAGACCACCTTGCTCTGGTTTCCATACAAAGGTATGAGTGTCGGTCGTTCAGAAAGCAATGGAAAACTACTGAACGTAAACTTGCCAAGAAAACACAGATGAAAAATGTAGGTGTTGACTGCGGCGTCCTGTAAAGGATCTTCAACTAACTTCTTGCTAATCAATGTCTCACATATACAGCTTTACTCTTGTACTCGGTCGCTGGATTTTATGTGAATTCTCACTAATCAATGTCTCATATATACTGCTTTACTCTTTCACACAGTCACTGGATTATATGATAATTCTCACTAATCAATGTCTCATATATACAACTTTACTCTTTCACGTGGTCACTGGATTATATGATAATTCTCACTAATCAATGTCTCATATATACTACTTTACTCTTTCACGCTTTTCCTTTCATACATTATTGTGCACATGCTCATTTCGTCTCCAACAGCGGCGTAAACAAGCCTGGCTCGTGTCGTCAAGGCAACGGATGATAACAACCAGGGATCAATACAAACAGTCTTCGTTATATTGCCCAATGTTGATGGGACGGGAGTCTCCGTGGCGGGGTCATTACGCCACATGCCTCCCTCTCCGATTGTTGTGTGTTCGATTCTGGGAAATGACATTCGGTTCACGAGTGCAATTTTCTCTGAGACTCTTGGGGGTCGTCGCTGGAGTCACGGTGTTCATGTCTTGTGCGACGCTTTCTGCAGGCTGCCCTGGGGAAAGAGAGAGAGAGACAGTCGTTTGGGATAAAACCCGATGCAATTAAGCCGTGCCGTTTAGCTTTTAAACGCATTTAATGTTGATCGTGCAGCACGTGAGACGAATTATTAGTTCAGTGGCTTGGGTAGTAAAAGATTAAATCAAAGAACTCCCAAAATAATTTAATAATAATTTCCAAAGACTCAGAAACTATGGGCGACAGAAAAAGTGCAGATAATTCTCTGATGTAAACTATGATATCGAAATATTGCTTGTTGAAACTTCACTTCAAGAGGTGGCATGTATGTACCAATGTGGACAAAGATTTTCAACAGATAGAGCTATTAAGGTACAAATCGAAAATGCAAGAGAAGCTTTCATAGCATCAGGAAATGTCTGGAAGTCACAAGAAATTAAACCTACCACCAAACCTGGAATATTGAACGTTAAATCAGCAGTGACGTATGCATCAGAAACAAGGAGGACGACTAAACAGATCGCTAGTAAACTTTAAAACACGCACTAAGTACTGACTGAGTCACACCTGGCTGATAGACGACAGTGTGCAAAATGGAGTTACTTAGTCGCGGTTCCAACTTCATGGCAAAGGGTCACTCCATTATGCTCCGTTCCTGTTTCCAGTGAATATCACACAAAATGCTCCTCACTTCCCCATGTGAAAAGTGGAGTTATACCTCTCCATAGCACATAGCCTGGGCTGAATTTAGAGACCATCTGTTGCCCATGCAGCATGATCCCTCCCTCGGCTTGTCTAGTTTACTCCATAGGAAGTGTAACACCAATACATCTGGAACAAGAGAAGCTGCAGAAGCTGCTAGATCAGCAAAGCAAGCATTAATTACTACATACACATAATTTTAAACTAAATAGTGTATGTCCGTTTTACAGGACGTAGCATTTAATCCCAGCCCTTATTGACTGTTCTTGGGTTACTAGGAAATTGAACGTTCAGTAGTTTCCCATTGCTTTCTGAACTTGACATCAAAATGTAAATCCAACTGACCTACGTGGGATATACTTATAGTTGTAAAATTACTGTTTGCTAGTGCATTTTCCCCTTATAGAAGGAATGAAATAGTACGACATAATTATCAGTTGAGTTGAGTTGAGTTGAGTTAAGAACCGACATCACTGCACTCAAGACATTCCCATGCGTGCTCCGTCCCCTCATTCAACAGCCAGCGAAGAGTCATACTACTAATCGTTATCACCGCTATCTGATTAAAAGTTCTCAATGGTCTTCCCTCTCAGTTTTGAGATTCTTCCAGAACCCCTGCCGATCCCCGCAATCTCATTCTTTCCACATATGGGTTCTCAATCTGTTCCTCCGCCTTCTCCACCTGGTCCCACAAGCGTACGACCCCCCCCCCCCCCCCTGTCCATAGGCAATCTACCACCAAAGAGGTGCATTCCCTTGTTAGTCCTGTCAGCCTGTTCATTCCCCCGCATCCCCGCATTGCCAGGGCAAAATATCCATACAATTCTCACAATCTGTGTCCTCTGAAAGCGACAATAGCAATTCCACACGAAATATTGCTTTCTCCACCTTACTAATCATACTCTTTATTCTGCAATGAATACAATGTGTATTGGAGTAGTCTCCTTCAGCCAACGGAATGCCGCTGTTACTACCTCCACCTCCATTCTCATACTGGAGGTCGTAGTCTCATATGCCAGACTCTCCACTTTCAAGACTCGTCCATTAGCCTTTGCAATAAAACCCCAACCACTACGTCTGTTTCTCACCACTGACCCATCGGTGTATATGACTATGTCACCTTGATGTGTGTGTTATTCTAGGATCAGCTGTTGCACTTCACACTCAGTGCAGCCCGCTGACCATTCTCCTGCACTCAAGACCCAGTGTTATTATTACACTAGTGCCAAGTCCAGTCAAGTCTTCCGGAACTTCAACCCACTCTCTTTCACGGATTGATGGTCTCTAGATCACACACCTGACGTATAGAAAGTTCTGCCTCTGCCATCCAGGGCCTGCCTCGTCTTAATCTACGACCTTTGACTATATCCATGGCTACATGCAGCGGTTGATCCAAATCATCAATGTGGAATGAACTAAAACACATAGCGTGAATCAAGAGGTGGAGAAAGGAGGCTGGCATGAGGTAAGACAAACACTGAGAAAACCTGATAACGGTGTAACTGGAAACTCCTGTGTCTTTAACCAAGAGGAGAAACGAAATAGTGGCACGGTTGCCACTTTTGTTTTTACCAAAAATATCTAGAAACGTCCCAAACAACATCCATAAATATCTAGATTTCGTTCGAAAGTATAAAGGAAAATTATCCAGATTGAGAAAGTAAGAAATTACATATGTATTGATGTGACTGCCGTAACCCCGCATATTCTCGTGAGTAACGCAGCTGCGCCCGAACCGGCAGCGGTTCGAGCTGCGCTGGGTAACTTACGGGGGTATGTGAACCGGTCGCTCAGAAAGCAATGGCAAACTACTGAGCGTAATCTTGCCTATAGTACATCAACAGCAGTTGGAAAATGCTGATGTTGACTGCAACGTCCTGTAAGGGATATCAATCAATCATGTGCCATGCCGGGAAGCGTGGGCGGTCATGACTCGCCATTTCACTCTATCACCAGTGTCGTGGATCAGCTCAGTGTTCCTGTCTCGTCCATGCCATGTGGCCAAGCCATCCAGGTATTTTCCTCTCGGTCTTCCTCTTGGTCTGTTCCCCTCGATCTTGCCAGTTGTCACTAAGTTCTCCAATCCATTTCTTCTCATAACGACCAAAAAATGTTGACTGTCTACGTCTAATTTCTCTAATCAGTTTACGATTTTCATTTGTCTCCTGTAGTACTTGGTCATTGGTTTTTCTGTCTGTCCATGGTATTCTTTGCATTTTCCTCAGAAACCACATTTCTGCAGCCATCAGATGCTTTTCAGCTTGACTGCTCATTGTCCAAGTTTCACATCCATACAAAAGAACAGGCTCTATGTATCCCCTCAACACTCTTTTTCTCGTTTCAATTGACATCTTTTTATTGGTCAGAATGTTTTTCATCTTCCTAAACGCTACTTTCGCCATGGCGATGCTTGTTCTAATCTCTTCAAGGACTTAAAATAATGCACTGGAATGCGGAGGGAGTCAGCAACAAAAAAGTATAATTAGAAAACATCCTGGACAAAGAAAAAGTAAGCATATGTTGCTTGCAAGAAACTCACCTCAACGAAATATAGCCTTCAAATCAGAGTGCTACCAGTGTTACCGATCTGACCGAAAGGACAGGCGAAAAGGTGGGATACTGACCCTTGTAAAAATAACATCACTGCTTCCCAAATCGAAGTCTATATGGAAGGGGCTGAGTATCAGACACTAAACTTAAACAGGCTATACAGACCTACATCTGATCAATTACTACTGTCCAAGTGACCGTCCACAGGCACTGGACACACTACCATTAACAGAAAAAATGATTGTGTGCGGCCATTTCAACAGCCACTCGCAGAGTTGGGGCTATGATCACATGGACCAGAGAGGAGAGAGACTGGAAGACTGGCAGGATGAGAATAGATTCATCTTGGTTAACAAGCCGTCCGACCCACATACTTTCTACTCGAGATCATGGCACTCTACAACTACACCTGACCTGGCTTTTCATTCACCAGACCTGGAGTGGAACATTACACGAATTGTTGGGAAACAACTAGGTGGCAGTGACCATCGACCAGTCTTTCTAACTGTAGAAAATGAGCTTGTAAGTGAAAGCAGCACCATCTCGAGGTGGAACTACAAGAAAGCAGACTGGGCAGTGTACAAGCATTGCACCAGCATACTGGTTAGAAACACTGAGAAAGACATAAATAAAGTAGTTGGAGAGTTTGGGAAATGCATACTACAGGCAGCGCGAGAAACAGTACCTAGAGGAGCCCGTAAACAATATAAACCCTACTGGAGTTGTGAACTGGAACAGTTGCATAATGATGTGGAAGTATGTAGAAAGCAAGCAGAGGCCACACCCAGCCAAGAGCACCACAATAAATTCCAGCATGCAAAAGCCAAATTTCAAAGGGCCAAGCTGCAGGCTAGACGGAAAAGCTGGCAGGAAAAAACAGAGTCTCTGAACTTTGAAAGAGACACAAGGAAATTGTGGAAGCTAATAAAACAACTTAACGATGAGGGCACAGGGAGAAACTCAAAAATTGCACTACATAAAGATGGAAACATCTTAACAAGAAACAAGCAGCTGACCATTTTGCGGACTCATTCGCACAAGATAACAATATCAAAATTCAGTCCAGAGAAACAACAAGAGATTCGAGAAAAACGGCAACATACAGGACAGAAGGAAATAGTACATGAGGTTCTGGAGGCACCCGTCACAATCAGCGAACTGGAGCTAGCCATATCAAAACTGAAAATGAGAAAGTCACCAGGAGCTGATGGTATCTCCAATGAAATGATCAGGAACCTAGGAACAGAGGCCAAAGCAAAGCTGTTACAGATCTTCAATAACAGTTGGACCTTAGGCAGTGTTCCACAAGCCTGGAGAGAAGCAATCATGATACCCCTCCTAAAATCAGGGAAAGATAGTTCCATTGCCTCTAGCTACAGACCAATTAGCCTCAACAGCTGTCTCTGCAAAACACTGGAGCGCATCATCAATCACAGACTGCGGTAGTACATTGAAAGTAAAAACATCCTTGTGCCACAGCAGGCTGGCTTTAGGCAGTGCTACTCTACGGAAGATCAGACAACCTACCCTCTCTAAGAAATTGAGGATGCATTCCAAGAGAAGAAGCTGGTGCTTGCGGCATGGATAGATTTGAAGAAAGCCTTTGACAAAGTCTGGAAGAAGGTCTGATGAATAAACTGAGAAACTGCAAAGTCAATGGAAGAATGTACAAATGGGTGAATGCATACTTGCACAACAGAAGAGCCCGAGTACAGATAGACGGACTAAAGAGCAAGAAAGTACTACTGCGTCACGGAGTTCCCCAGGGCGGAGTATTGTCCCCCACACTCTTTCTAATCTTCATCAATGATCTCGTTGCTAATCTACCGCATGGAATTAAAGCCGCAATGTATGCCCGATGACCTGGTTCTATGGAGCACAAATGAACATGCATCAGTGGCCACCAGATACTACAAAGAGCTGTAGATACATTTGTGCATGGGCAAATAGATGGTGGTCAGCATAAACACTGACAAGTGCAGACCACCC
>JACEFZ010018041.1:0-75184 GCA_014155875.1 Cepaea nemoralis | reverse complement strand
GAAGTTCCATTTTCCCCGTCTCATTCTTCTCCCCCCCTAACGGTGCACTCGCTACGAAGTCAGTCCCCAGTCTCATTCTTCTACTCACGTGGCTACACAGCACGCGGAAGGACCTTGTGCGTCCTTCGGCTTTTTGCGTGCTGTCACACTCAGCACGCTTATAGCAGCCGTCTCCTATTGAGTGGCAATCCACTTCTCCGTGGCTATCACGTAGGCGTGATTCTGCCGTGACCAGAGTACTAACTATCTGGTCGACGCCTCCGTGTCTCATGAGAGAACTAGTTAATAGTCCCCCTTCCTATCACCTACCCTGCCCTCATATCGGGGCACTGTGTTACCTCTAATATACTTGAGGTTGACCACTCTTCCCGGTGGTCTTCTATCTTGAGGCAGACCTCAGACCTCTATACTTCAGTCTTTGACAACTAGTATATGTGACTGTTTTTGCAGAGTCCAGATTAAAAATGGATTAACTGTTTACGGGCGTCGACATTGTAATTGATTTTCCCGTTCGCCAATCATGTTCTTTACAAGTTGATTTCACCGTTTCGTTTACGAGCCAAGTGCCTCATTGTTAGTTAAGATAATTGGAGTAACATGGCTTTATACGGGAGAAGAGGCGACTAACAATATGGCAGTGGGGTGTGTTTGGGTGGGAGGTGTGTGTTTTTTGGGTGTTTATGGGCGGGGGATACAAGTGGGCAGGTGAGGAGATGTGTTTGTGGGTGGGGATGTGTGTATAGGTGGGGGAAGTGTAGTTGAGAGGTGGCAGATATTGGGTGGGTGAGTGGGTGTAGGTTGGTTGATGTGTGTGTGGATGGGTGGGGAAAATTGTGAGGGTGCGGGATGTATGTGTGGATAGGTGCGGGATATGTGAGTTGTCGCGGGTATGTGTGTGTGGTTTTGTGATGTGTGTTTCGCTGGGTTGTTGCGGGTGTGTGGGTGGGTGGGTGGTGGAGAATATGTGGTTGAATGTGTGCGTGTCGGTTATTGGATGGATGGGGGATGTATGTGTGGGTGGGGAAATGTGTGTGGTGGGGGATCAGTGGGTGGGTGGCGGCATGTATGTTTGCCTGAGTCTGTGTGAGTGCGTGGAAATATGTGTTGGTGGGTGGGGGATGTGTGAGTGGTGAGAGATGTGTGGGTGGCTGTGGGGTGTGAGGGTGGATGGGGGATGTGTCTCACAACATTGCAATATGCACTGTTTATGTTTACAACTTTCAATTGACAATGTTGTTTTGTTTGTTCCGATGTGAATGTACTTTGCGTAATATGCATTGTTTATGCTTACAAAATCCATTTGACAATGTTTTTTTCCCCTATGTAAATGTAACATGCACATTTGATGAATGAAAGATGAGTGATCGAAAGGGCCGAATGTAAGACGGGCCTGCGTGCCCAATTTGTTACCCTTTTAAAATAAAGTTTGTTCGTTCGTTCGTTCGTTCGTTCTCTCTCTCTCTCTCTCTCTCTCTCTCTCTCTCTCTCTCTCTCTCTCTCTCTCTCTCTCTCTCTCTCTCTCTCTCTCTCTCTCTCATGTTCTCTCTTTGTTTCTGTTATTTCCGGTATGCTTTCTGATCCACTATGGCTTGCAGTGGTCCTGTATTGATCTCTCCAACGATTAAATTTGCAAAATTGATTAACACATTTGCAACATGAAGCAAAAATGTAGCCACAGATTTGCATCACCAATCTCCACTCGTTAGCACAGTATTGAAAGTTGTATAGAGTATAACGAACACAGTATTGAAAGTTGTATCGGGTCTAATGTAATTGTAAATATTTCCAACATCGAACCATCACAGCAGTAATTAGAGTTCATTTGCAATTCATCGCCAGCAGTTTGTTTTAATCTAAACACAGACGCCACACACAAGATGTTGCAGGATTTATTGCCTGGTATATTTCGCTATCACATCTCGTCAGGTTCATACTGCAGAGTGATATATCATTTAAAGTGAATTAATGAATAATACTTCAGATAAAACTATTAAAACAGTATCTGGTATATCCGTAACCGTGTTTCCATTGACTTGATATCTACATGTTTCTCATTATCTACAACTGCGTGACCGTGTTTTCATTGGCTTGATATCTTCATGTTTCTCATTACAACTACGTGACTTAGTTTCCGTTGACTTGATACCTACATGTTTCCCATTACAACTACGTAACCGTGTTTCCATTGACTTGATACCTACATGTTTCTCATTATATACAACTACGAGGCTATTAGTCACTGCCCCTGACTGTTTCCATCGACCTGTTTACTCATCCTGACTCAACTGACGTCGTTCATTGCTCTCGGAATATTGCTATGATGACTTTACCACCCGCATTAATGTCTCACATCAAACATCCATGATGGCGGTGGAAGCAATAACATCCCATGCCAAACACATACGGTTGGCGCTTCCACATATGTTGACTCAAACCTCGCCCTTCTCGGTCGAGTCAGGAAGTCAGAGGAAAGTGAAGATCACGTGTCACACAGTGGGGCCAGTTGGGTACATGGTGCTGGCCTCACATTTGTGGACTAGTCAGCCCTAGATGGACGACGTGGGCAGTCTCGCTTGGGCGGGAAAACACCAGGCGCATTGACCGGCTGGCCGAGTGGCTAGAACGACGGACTCTCCTTCGGGAGACTCGGGTTCGATCCCTCGGTAAGGTGTGGGATTTTTTTTCTGTCAGGGGACAAAAAGAAAATCCTAACCTGTACAGTTCGCGGCGACTGCACTAGCCAGGCGGCCTTAATTCCTCCGGCTCAAAGACCCCTCTGCCCCACACCGCAAGGTACTATATTGGCAGTAAACAAATGGCATTGACGCCCCCAGCGAATTTCTTGGTACCAGCTGTAGGCCGGGAGTTGACACCGTGTGGGACCGTGTCTCGTATTGTCTTGTTCTGTTGTGTCGTCTCTTGTCTCGTCTCGCCTTGTCATGTTTTGTCTCGTCTCGTCTCGCCTTGTCTTGTCCTATTTTGTCTCGTTATGTCTCGTATTGTCTTGACTCCTCTCGTCTAGTCTTATCTCGTCTCGTCTTGTCCCGTCTCGTCTCGCCTTGTCTCGTCTCGTCTCGTCCTGTCTTGTCCTATTTTGTCTCGTTATGCATTGTCTTGCCTCGTCTCGCCTATCTACTGGTATACTGAAGATATCTGGATAGGTTTACTTCTCATATTTATCCACCCCAAAACTTTGTGGGGAGGTTGAATTGTTTCTCATGTACCAGACGAGTGCCTCTAGCCAGCGATATCACAGATAATTTACCGTTTTGTGTGGCGTTTTCTCTTCTACCGTTGGGTGTACAGATAATTTGCTGTTTTTGGAGCCTTTTCCCTTTTACCGTTGAATGTAGAGATAATTTACCGTTTTGTGGAGCCCTTTTCCTTCCACCGTGGGATGTAGAGATAATTTACCATTCTGTCGAGCCTTTTCCCTTTTACCGCGGGGTGTAGAGATAATTTACCGTTTTGTGTAGCCTTTTCCCTTTTACCGTGGGGTGTATAGATAATTTACCGTTTTGTGGAGCCTTTCCTCTTCTCAGATCGCCTTTTGTTGGTTTCCATACACAGGTATGAGTGCCGGTCGTTTAGAAAGCAGTGGCAAACTACTGAAAGTAAACTTGCCAAGAAATCACAAACAGCAAAAATAAATAAATAAATAAATGAACTGCTGGTGTAAAGTGTGACGTTCTGTAAAGGATATGCAACAAACATTTTCCTCTTGTACCCTGGGGTTTTAATGTATTTACCGTTTTGCCATTGCTTTATGGATGCTAAGTTTAGGCTAACATCGTTTGCTTTGGAGTGAAGAGATAGATTAACATTTTCTGTAGCCGTCCCTCTTCTACTGTGTAGAGCAGAAGCACCGTACAATTTTGTGAAGCCTGGACTTTTGTATCCTGATGTTTAAAGATGTCGCATGTCTTGCAATATTTCGTAATAATTAAATCTGTCGGTCTAACACTAGCATGGGTTCAAACGCCGGATATCCATGATGGTAGGAAGCAGCTTCCACTTCATTCATTCATTCATTGGCACCTTGTCGTCTTGACAGACGATAGTTTGTGCTTTAAAAAGGCATAATAACTTTTACCTATGGCGGTAGCGAATGTGACTGATAAGGCCAATTCGCGCTGTAAATGTCCGTTCACAGTGGGTGCATGTGAACACGTGGTCATTTTCACCGTCATGCACCATTTTACGTCTCACACGCTCGGTGTGTGACTTATCTGCAATAATTTTCTCCTTTGTCTTTATTCCATTTCTGATGTTTGCCCTCCATGCAACACCTTCAGCGGCGACTTGCTCCCACTGTGCATTATCAATGCCTGTATCAGTCATGTCCCGCTTACACACATCTTTGTATCGTAGTAGAGGCCGACCCTGAGATCTCTTACCCATCTGTAATTCACCAAAAAAGATGTCCTTTGGTATTCTACCATCATCCATCCTCCTAAGATGTCCTATCCATCTAAGTCTACGAAGACTGAGCATGGAATAAACTGTCACACAACATGATCTTTCAAATACTTCAATATTTGTGATTTTGTCTTGCCATTTAATACCAAGAATTCTTCGCAGACCCTTCCACTTCACCACCCACATTACCAAATATAGTATTACTTTGATTATGTCAGCATGCACGAGGTCACAAACTGTAATTATAATATGCATCGTTCCCGAATCTGTTTGCGGCAAAGTGAAATAGACAGGATGTTTCCCAGCCGCGGATGTTAGAATGATCCCAGTTAACTGAATTAAATTAACTCAGTTAATACAAGCAATGCAAAGAACAGATGATGTTTTTTTTTTTCTGGCGAAACACAGTACCGGAAGCTGTTGTGTCAGTGTTAAGTTGCTTCATCCTGTTTGCAGCTTACTGTGCGAAATATTGTGCGGCGACATCATAATGAGATCATACGAAACACGCCAGGAATATCTGTTGGTGAGCATAATGTAAGCAACCTGAGTTATTCTGATGACGTGTTGTAGACGCTGACAATGAAACAGTAGCAAGAAATAAAAAATATAATTGCAACAGAAAGTCAAAGCAAAGTACGTAATCTGAATAACAGGGAAAGGGGGGGGGGGGGGTATTGGTTATGACAAAGGAAAACTATATACATAAATGCAACATTAAAGTTAATGGAACCAATCTGAAACACGTCAATGTATTGAAGTATGTGGGTACTTTCATAACAGCAGATGGAAGATGTATTAAAGAGGTTATATTTAGAACAGCGCAAGCAGAGGCAGAATTTCACAAGATGAATAATATTTTCTGCAGTATATCTGTCAACCGAGGAGAGGAAAAGTGTTCTTAAGAGCTGTATTCAGCCAATTCTGACGTATAGTAGCAAATCATGGATCATTAGCAGACAAGTGAGGAATTACTTGGAAAGTGCGTAGATGTAGAAGAATGATGACAGCCCTGTGGACGAAAAGAAAGAGCAATGATGATATCTTCAAAGACGTTAACCCACAAACAGAACTGGCTACTCACATCAGACATGGACAGTCAACATTCTTTGGGCATACCAAGAGAAGGAGGAAGCTGGGGTATGTCATCACAATGGGGAGGTTGGAGGGGAAGTGAGGCAGGGGCAGACCAGGAGAGAAGATGATGGATATTTTGACATCAGGGCACGGAGTATCATCGGTTTTAGGAATTTTTGGCAGCACAAGAAACAGAATGCTTTTGACAGACATGGTCGCCAACGCCACACGGTATGGGCTTTAAGAAGAAGAAAAAGAAGAAGAAGAAGAAGAAGAAGAAGAAGAAGAAGAAGAAGAAGAAGAAGAAGAAGAAGAAGAAGAAGAAGAAGAAGAAGCTGGAATTGTTTTGTTTCCACGGGAGTAATAATGAAGAAATTAACATTTACATTGTCGTGTGCTTGCTAATATTGTGGAATCTATAAATGAACTGTTATTGCGTACTTCCTATTAGACCCCACGCGATCCCGATACAATCACATTTACAATACCAGTGAAAAACATAATGTCCCTTTTAGGGTGATTGTGAACGCTTATGTCCCTTTGAGAATACTTGTGAGCGATTTATTATGTCCATTTGTGGGTAATAAATACAAAAGTACACGACTCATGGCCAAAAGATCACTAAAATGAAATGTCACTAAAGTTCACTAGTCTGATGCAAGATAAAGCACTTTAAAATCACCTGCAGTAAAACTGATACCCCATGACGTTAGAATCATATTGAAGCCATGAATGAACAATACATATTTGCTAATTAGTTATATCCAAACATAATTAAAATGTGGTTAAAGTTGTAAAGCATTGAGAACTGAAAAATTCTAAATTATAACTAACCCTGGAGCAGTGGTGGCGGAGTGGATAGCAGATGGCCTGCTAATCCAGTGGTCATTTGTTCGAGTCTCCTACGAGCGCATATTTTATTAAAGAATAAACAGCTACAGTGGTACCCGGAAGTGTCATCGAGGTAACGTTGACTAGTGTGAGACTGACCACGTCACACATCGAGTGTCGACTGGTAGATACAAATACTATATACCTAACTTACCTCCAGAGCTGGACATCGAGTGTCGACTGGTAGATACAAATACTATATACCTAACTTACCTCCAGAGCTGGACATCGAGTGTCGACTGGTAGATACAAATACTATATACCTAACTTACCTCCAGAGCTGGACATCGAGTGTCGACTGGTAGATACAAATACTATATACCTAACTTACCTCCAGAGCTGGACATCGAGTGTCGACTGGTAGATACAAATACTATATACCTTGATGGTTCCGTCGCCCTGCTACTGAGTGAGTGCGTGGCGCGACACTGTGAGCTGTGAGTTTCGTGTGAAATGCTTTTGAATCTGCCCGAGGTTTTTTGGAACGTGACTGCATGTTCGGAGCGATGGCAGATGGCTATGTCCCAGAGTTGACCGGTTTTTGCCTTATGCAGAAATGCGTGGCTGCTGGGCTTCTGGTTGACTGCCACTATCATCGACGATGAACTGTATTTCGTGGACTGTGTGGGTGAACATCTAGGAAACATACAAATGGGAAAATGACTGGTGATTCCATCAGAGATGAACTCTGGGTTTCGTGGGGGACTATTGTGTTGACATTCTGGCGGCGGCATTATGCACAGTGTATCTGTGCGGGCTGTTGTTTGTCGAGACCCCTGTCTTTTCCACTTTTCACATTGGGCAGTGGGGAGCGTTTTGCGTGATATTCACTGGCACAGGAACGGAGCATAATGGGGACAACCCGTTGCTGTGAAGTTGGAACTGCGACTAACTGACTAACTGACTAACTAACTATATACCTAACTTACCTCAAGAGCTGGACATCGAGTGTCGACTGGTAAATACAAATACTATATACCTAACTTACCTCCAGAGCTGGACATCTAGTGTCGACTGGTAGATACAAATACTATATACCTAACTTACCTCCAGAGCTGGACATCGAGTGTCGACTGGTAGATACAAATACTATATACCTAACTTACCTCCAGAGCTGGACATCGAGTGTCGACTGGTAGATACAAATACTATATACCTAACTTACCTCAAGAGCTGGACATCGAGTGTCGACTGGTAAATACAAATACTATATACCTAACTTACCTCCAGAGCTGGACATCTAGTGTCGACTGGTAGATACAAATACTATATACCTAACTTACCTCCAGAGCTGGACATCGAGTGTCGACTGGTAGATACAAATACTATATACCTAACTTACCTCCAGAGCTGGACATCGAGTGTCGACTGGTAGATACAAATACTATATACCTAACTTACCTCCAGACCTGGAAATCGAGTGTCGACTGGTAGATACAAATACTATACACCTAACTTACCTCCAGACCTGGAAATCGAGTGTCGACTGGTAGATACAAATACTATACACCTAACTTACCTCCAGACCTGGAAATCGAGTGTCGACTGGTAGATACAAATACTATACACCTAACTTACCTCCAGACCTGGAAATCGAGTGTCGACTGATAGATACAAATACTATACACCTAACTTACCTCCAGACCTGGAAATCGAGTGTCGACTCTTATAGTGTGTTGTTGTTTTTGTTGCCTCAATATAAAATTCAATATCTCAGTAACCAACTGAGAGAAAATGATGAGATTTAGTATATAACCTTATCATTATGTCCACCCAACAAAAAAATTTTTGTTCTGGAGATTTTACAGCAGATTTTAAAGTTTGCTTATATGGCGTATATAAATTACGACTTTGAGATTACGTCCATCATTTTAACAGTATTACAGCTCCACCAAGACACGTCTCCGCATTTTTTAAAAACATGATTTCCGTTTTGAAACAAACAGCGCGAAGATTCAGAGGTGTCTCCAAATGGGGGTTATTTCATGAAACGTGATTATATAAATAAACTAGCTGACAAGGCCCGGCTTCTGGCGGGGATCTATCTATCTATCTATCTATCTATCTATCTATCTATCTATCTATCTATCTATCTATCTATCTATCTATCTATCTATCTATCTATCTATCTATCTATCTATCTATCTATCTATCTATCTATCTATCTATCTATCTATCTATCTATCTATCTATCTATCTATCTATCTATCTATCTATCTATCTATCTATCTATCTATCTATCTATCTATCTATCTATCTATCTATCTATCTATCTATCTATCTATCTATCTATCTATCTATCTATCTATCTATCTATCTATCTATCTATCTATCTATCTATCTATCTATCTATCTATCTATCTATCTATCTATCTATCTATCTATCTATCTATCTATCTATCTATCTATCTATCTATCTATCTATCTATCTATCTATCTATCTATCTATCTATCTATCTATCTATCTATCTATCTATCTATCTATCTATCTATCTATCTACCTGTCTGTCTGTCTGTCTGTCTGTCTGTCTGTCTGTCTGTCTGTCTGTCCGTCCGTCCGTCCGTCCGTCCGTCCGTCCGTCCGTCCGTCCGTCCGTCCGTCCGTCCGTCCGTCCGTCCGCGCTATTAAATATTGATAAAAGTTACTAGAAAAAAACGTCAAGACCATGTGTTGAAAGAGGAAGAGGACTATTGGAGAAAGTATGGATTGAATTTTATGCAACCGAGAGCAATCATCAACCTACTGGAATCGTCCGACTCAGATTAAGGTCTGAGCAGATCGCAGACCTTAATCTACGTACACACTTACTGGGATATTTTGCTCCAACTATTCAGACGAATTGCAGGCCCTAAACATTACAGCATCAGCATCAGCTGAAGAAACATGAAGGAAATGAAAAATAAGGTAAGAAATATATTCCTTCTATTTTCCTGTTAATTTACAAATTATTTACCCCGTGCCTCTGTAAATTCTCTGTCTTTACTAATATTACACATTGCACCCCTCTCGGGATTCTCCGTGGTGAAGTGGTCAAGCCGTCTGACTCGGGCTCTGAAGGTTTTATATTCGATTCCGGGCCGTGTCCTTCATTTCACTAGTGCATTTTTTTTCGGAGACTCCCGAGGGTCGTCGCTGGAGCTACGGAGTTCGTGCTTTGTGCGACGCTTTCCGCGCTGTGGACAGAAACTGAGCCATATGGGATAAAAACCGGGTGCGATACAGCCGACCCTGTCGATTTTAAGCTAGTTCTTTCATTGCACCCACTCCCATACGAATCCGGATACGCCTTTGTGTGTCATCAGAATTTGCAGGTCTCCCATTACCGTAAAAATAACTTTGTTAGCAAGAAATCACTAGTTGTTCAGCAAAACATCAAAGGAATGTTGCCGCTTTCAATGATTTAAGTTGTTTTTGGACCTATCAAAGACATATTCCTTAGGTGAGGGTAAATATAAGACGGCTGGAAAAATTTCATAACGATGCAACAGACAGTTTTCAAAATAATTGATCGTGAATGAAGGCAAACAAATGTGGACATACTATAGATACAAATACTATATACCTAACTTACCTCCAGACCTGGAAATCGAGTGTCGACTGGTCGATAGAAATACAATACACCTAACTTACCTCTAGATCTAGACATCGCGTGCGGACTGGTGGATACAAATACTATATACCTAACTTGGCGACTCAATGAGCATGCTCAGGAGGATAGAGATGGGGTGGATCCGAAGAGAATGGTTGCTGCCTCTGGAGCGGTCTCGGCTGGCAATGATTAGTTTCATCTTCGTGCCAGGGCACGCGGGAGTACAAGGAAATGAGCGGGCTGGCAAGCTCGCAGGTAAGGCTACTGTGGAGGGCGGACGCACCATGGACCAGGCTGACATTCTGAATGCTCTACGACAGTGGTTCTCAACCGGTGGGGAATTCCCCCCAGGGGGGAATTTTAGGGTTTCCAGGGGAGGAATGAAGACCATTTCAAGATCGTGTTAATACAAGAACCGATTACTTGATATTGTTTTTCCCTTCATACTTTACAGTTAAGTACGTCTCATCCTTCGAAAATTCATTTTATAAAGTCAGTAGACCCACAAATCATGTTTTATGTGGATGTCTAGACTTGTTTTAGTATGTGCTATTAAATTTACCTTACATTTTTACGTATACTGTATAGGGGTGGGGGATTTTTAGATAGGATATATGAAAGGGGTGGGGGTGGGGATATGACGTTCTGAAAATACAATGAAGGGGGGAACGGGCCAAATTTTTGTTAGGAAAGGGGGGGGGGGATGACATTCTGAAAATATGGTGAAGGGGGGAACGGGCCAAAAAAGGTTGAGAACCACTGCTCTACGAGAAGTAAGACTTTTGCGAGAACCAAGTGATGATTGTGAATCTATAACCATGGCCAGACTGCGAGGACAGCAAATTAAAAGAGGGGTGGCCAAACAAGAACACTACGCAGGAAGCCAAAGAAGATTGACAAACCAACACAGAACTGGCGTCGTTAGCCGCTACACGCTGCGGGATTTGCTGAGGAGGGGATCCGAGCACTTATGGACTGAATGGTTTGATGTGCAATGAGGATGATCTGCACATCGAGTGCCGACGGGAAGATCATCATCATCATCATCATCATCATCATCATCATCATCATCATCATCATCATCATCATCATCATCATCATCATCGTCATCATCATCATCATCATCATCATCATCATCTTCCACTTCTGCCGTCAAGCGTCGTGGGGAGGAATAATTTGCGTTCCAGCGCCCGGTGGGCGGCACTGGATAGTGTCATTCCGTGTGGTTGTACGATGTCTTTGATGTCGTCAATCCATTTTCTTCTTGGACGTCCTCGTGGTCTCGTCGCAAATGAGACGCTTGTACTTCCGCCTCCACAGCAGCCGAATTTTCTTGTCTGAATTTTCTGTCTAGTTGGATGCAAACTGAAAAAGACGTACAGAAATCTGTTGGCAATTGTACCCACTCCTGGCCAGGTTCTAAGCCGTCCAGTGAACACAGCTGTTGAAGAATGTCTTCGGCTTGACCCATCCACGACCTTCCTTTGTTTAACCTGCTGCCCTTCACCTTCCTAATTTCACTATGCAGTGGATGCTGTGTGTTTGAGTTAACTCTGAGGTAGGCACGTGCTCTGCAAATTTGTAGGTTGGAAAATCACAAAGGTAGCGTATCGCCCTGCATGCTGTATCTCTTGTACATCCAAGAATAATTCGCATAGCTTCGTTTTGTATTTATAAGTATGAATATCTATGAAAGAAATGGCAAACTACTGAACGTAAAATTGACAAGAGATCACGGCGACAGAAATGCTGGTGTTGACTGCGATGTCCTGTAAAATGGACATTAAAAAAGATATCTATCAACGTGGACACAGGCGGTGTTAAACAGCTCAGCATAATAAAGACGAACCTAGAGTGGGCAGACAATGAAGATACACAGACCCACCCAAGTACTGACATCCTTGATAATGATGATGATGTGGAGGAAGAGGAGGAGGGGGGCTCTATGTTCGCATGCAATTGAATCATACGAGCTCTTCTCAATGCGGAATACGAGATCAACCAATTTTATTCCACCAACAACTGTGTGGACATGTCACAAACAACTGTCTTCCACGTCATGAGCAACTGACTACCACGTCATGAACAACTATCTTCCATGCCATGAACAACTGTCTTCCACGTCATGAACAACTGTCTTCCACATCATGAACAACTGTCATCCATGTATTGAACTACTGTCATCCACTAGCCATTGTACATATATGACACAAACAACTGTCATCCACTAACTTATTTGGAATGTTTTAACCCCAAGGTCTGAATGCGAGCGAGGAAGAAGAAGAAGGAGGAGTAGGAGGAGGAGGAGGGGGAGGAGGAGGAGGAGAAGAAGAAGAAGAAGAAGAAGAAGAAGAAGAAGAAGAAGAAGAAATTGGGAGCAACCTTTGACTGCTGTGTTGGTGTGGTAATGCTTACACAATTGTGCCACGTCCATAAAATATTGCACTGTAATCCCTCCCAGAAAAATGTCTCCATAAACATAAAGTAGGAGACCTTTATCCAAGCCTTGGGGCTTGTTGCATTCGTTGTCCTGGCTTTGTCCACAGCTAAATAAAAACAGCTGTAATTAGGGTTGGCCTTAGCCTCACCAAAATAGCTGATTAAAACCCGCAGACACGCATGACCTGGCACAAGTATGTACCCCCACCCTCCCCACCCCTATACATCAGTGTTGACGTAAGGGAACGTAATACACTTGATCCCGCAACACGTGCGGATTCGCATGTTTAATATGCAGAATGTTACTGCAATGGTTCTCGTGAACTATTAGTTAATCTCCTGTACTCGCTAAGTGTTACTTTATCTACTTCTGTACTAGCTAGTTGTTACTTTATCTACTTCTGCACTCTCAGGCTGTTACTTTATCTACTTCTGTACTAGCTAGTTGTTACTTTATCTACTTCTGTACTCTCAGGCTGTTACTTTATCTACTTCTGTACTCTCAGGCTGTTACTTTATCTACTTCTGTACTCACTAGCTGTTACTTTATCTACTTCTGTACTCTCTAGCTGTTACTTTATCTACTTCTGTACTCTCTAGCTGTTACTTTATCTACTTCTGTACTCGCTAGCTGTTACTTTATCTACTTCTGCCCTCTCTAGCTGTTACTTTATCTACTTCTGTACTAGCTAGCTGTTACTTTATCTACTTCTGTACTCTCTAGCTGTTACTTTATCTACTTCTGTACTCTCTAGCTGTTACTTTATCTACTTCTGTACTCTCTAGCTGTTACTTTATCTACTTCTGTACTCTCTAGCTGTTACTTTATCTACTTCTGTGCTCTCTAGCTGTTACTTTATCTACTTCTGTACTCTCTAGCTGTTACTTTATCTACTTCTGTACTCTCTAGCTGTTACTTTATCTACTTCTGTAGCTCTCTAGCTGTTACTTTATCTACTTCTGTACTCTCTAGCTGTTACTTTATCTACTTCTGTACTCACTAGCTGTTACTTTATCTACTTCTGTACTCACTAGCTGTTACTTTATCTACTTCTGTGCTCTCTAGCTGTTACTTTATCTACTTCTGTGCTCTCTAGCTGTTACTTTATCTACTTCTGTACTCTCTAGCTGTTACTTTATCTACTTCTGTGCTCTCTAGCTGTTACTTTATCTACTTCTGTACTCTCTAGCTGTTACTTTATCTACTTCTGTACTCTCTAGCTGTTACTTTATCTATTTCTGTACTCTCTAGCTGTTACTTTATCTATTTCTGTACTCTCTAGCTGTTACTTTATCTACTTCTGTACTCTCTAGCTGTTACTTTATCTACTTCTGTACTCTCTAGCTGTTACTTTATCTACTTCTGTACTCTCTAGCTGTTACTTTATCTACTTCTGTACTCTCTAGCTGTTACTTTATCTACTTCTGTGCTCTCTAGCTGTTACTTTATCTACTTCTGTACTCTCTAGCTGTTACTTTATCTACTTCTGTACTCTCTAGCTGTTACTTTATCTACTTCTGTACTCTCTAGCTGTTACTTTATCTACTTCTGTACTCTCTAGCTGTTACTTTATCTACTTCTGTACTCTCTAGCTGTTACTTTATCTACTTCTGTACTCTCTAGCTGTTACTTTATCTACTTCTGTACTCTCTAGCTGTTACTTTATCTACTTCTGTACTCTCTAGCTGTTACTTTATCTACTTCTGTACTCTCTAGCTGTTACTTTATCTACTTCTGTACTAGCTAGCTGTTACTTTATCTACTTCTGTGCTCTCTAGCTGTTACTTTATCTACTTCTGTACTCACTAGCTGTTACTTTATCTACTTCTGTACTCTCTAGCTGTTACTTTATCTACTTCTGTACTAGCTAGCTGTTACTTTATCTACTTCTGTACTCACTAGCTGTTACTTTATCTACTTCTGTACTCTCTAGCTGTTACTTTATCTACTTCTGTACTCTCTAGCTGTTACTTTATCTACTTCTGTACTAGCTAGCTGTTACTTTATCTACTTCTGTACTAGCTAGCTGTTACTTTATCTACTTCTGTGCTCACTAGCTGTTACTTTATCTACTTCTGTACTCACTAGCTGTTACTTTATCTACTTCTGTACTCTCTAGCTGTTACTTTATCTACTTCTGTACTAGCTAGTTGTTACTTTATCTACTTCTGTACTAGCTAGTTGTTACTTTATCTACTTCTGTGCTCACTAGCTGTTACTTTATCTACTTCTGTACTCACTAGCTGTTACTTTATCTACTTCTGTACTCTCTAGCTGTTACTTTATCTACTTCTGTACTAGCTAGTTGTTACTTTATCTACTTCTGTACTCACTAGCTGTTACTTTATCTACTTCTGTACTCTCTAGCTGTTACTTTATCTACTTCTGTACTCTCTAGCTGTTACTTTATCTACTTCTGTACTAGCTAGTTGTTACTTTATCTACTTCTGTACTAGCTAGTTGTTACTTTATCTACTTCTGTACTCTCTAGCTGTTACTTTATCTACTTCTGTACTAGCTAGTTGTTACTTTATCTACTTCTGTACTAGCTAGTTGTTACTTTATCTACTTCTGTACTAGCTAGTTGTTACTTTATCTACTTCTGTGCTCACTAGCTGTTACTTTATCTACTTCTGTACTCTCTAGCTGTTACTTTATCTACTTCTGTACTCTCTAGCTGTTACTTTATCTACTTCTGTACTCGCTAGCTGTTACTTTATCTACTTCTGTACTCTCTAGCTGTTACTTTATCTACTTCTGTACTAGCTAGTTGTTACTTTATCTACTTCTGTACTCACTAGCTTTTACTTTATCTACTTCTGTACTCACTAGCTGTTACTTTATCTACTTCTGTACTAGCTAGTTGTTACTTTATCTACTTCTGTACTCACTAGCTGTTACTTTATCTACTTCAGTACTCACTAGCTTTTACTTTATCTACTTCTGTACTAGCTAGTTGTTACTTTATCTACTTCTGTACTCACTAGCTGTTACTTTATCTACTTCAGTACTCACTAGCTTTTACTTTATCTACTTCTGTACTCACTAGCTGTTACTTTATCTACTTCTGTACTCACTAGCTTTTACTTTATCTACTTCTGTACTCACTAGCTTTTACTTTATCTACTTCTGTACTCACTAGCTGTTATTTTATCTACTTCTGTCCTCACTAGCTTTTACTTTATCTACTTCTGTCTATCTACTTCTGGGGTCAGGTCTTAGTCAGATATGACTGAGCTACCGTATAACAGTAGACGGTGCTACCTGGTTTCTGTTAGCGCTGAACGTTGGGCGGCGCTTACCAAACCCGACACCCCACATTGTGCCAACGGCTTCGGGCGGAAGAGCGCAATTGGGAGGGTACAAGCCTTACCCTGGTGCGAGGAAATGCAAGCTAAAGACAAAATGTCATGGCAGGGCAGACCAGGCCCTAAGCCTTGGTTGGCGACTGGTCTAGGATCGAAGCTCCGACAGGCGGACAGTTAGAGCATTGCTTTGCTGATCCGGCAGCTTCTGCAGCTTGTCTTGTTCCAGATGTAGGGGTGTTACCTTTCCTCTGGAGTAAACTAGGCAGGCCGAGAGAGGGATCATGCTGCATGGGCAACACATGATCTCTATATTTTAGCCCAGGCTTTGTGCTATGGAGAGGCAATAACTCCATCCCTGGTCTTAACTGGTCTCGGAATCAAAGCGAGAGGCAACTGTTACGGGTTATAAGTCCTTGTCAGTTGGCGTAGACATGGGGCGCCACGCGTTGCCTCTGACGGTGGGAGACACCTATAGGTGTCACTGATCAGCTACCGCCCGCCTCAAGCTGGGCAGCCCCCAGCCAATTGGGTGCTGATCCGCCACAGCCTGCCTGCTTCAATGGGTGCTTGGGGCTAGGACAAAATCTGAATCGCAGGCTGTAAAACCAATGCACCAGGTACAAACAAAATTAAAAATAGAAACCTCAAGCTACGGCTTGCAACCTGGAACGTGAGAACCATGTGTCCAGGATTTTCCACTGACTTGACCAATATTGACGATGTGAGAAAAACGTCTGTGATTGATGCCGAACTCAATCGTCTAAACATTGATATTGCTGGCCTGCAGGAGACTCGCCTCGCTGAGGAAGGGTCACTCAGGGAAAACAACTACACCTTTTTCTGGAAGGGTAGAGGGCAGGCAGAAAAAAGGCAACACGGTGTGGGCTTTGCAGTGAAGAATTCGCTACTGGGAATGATTGAAATTCCAGCAGGAGGAAATGAAAGACTATTATCCCTGCGCTTGGCAACCTCTTGTGGGTTTGCCACCATTATTGCTGCATATGCACCGACACTCAATTCCTCTGATGATGTGAAGGATTCGTTCTATGAGGAGTTAGACTCCGTGATCAAGGCAGTTCCAAAATCTGACTACATTTATATGCTCGGTGATTTCAATGCTCGTGTGGGCAAGGACTCGAGTTCATGGCCAGTGTGCCTTGGAAAATACAACATCGGTCGCATGAATGAAAATGGGCAAAGGCTGCTGGAGCATTGCACCAGAAATGACCTATGTATTACAAACTCTTTTTTTAAAACAAAAGAGTTGCATAAGGTCACATGGAAACATCCAAGATCCGGCCATTGGCACCAGCTGGACTTCATCATCACACGGAGACAACATCTGAACCATATATCATTGACTCGTAGTTACCACAGTGCTGACTGTGATACGGATCATTCTTTGGTTGTTGCAAGGGTTAGACTGAGACCAAAGAGAATCTACACAGCTAAACACAAATCTAGCCTCAGGATTAATATTATTAACACTCATGATCCTGAAAAGTGCTTTCAGTTTCAACAGCAACTTGAAGACGCTTTCACTGATACACCAGAAAATTGTACAGTAAATGAAAAGTGGGGTCAAATTAAGGAAACTCTTTATAAAACTGCCGTAGGGGTTTACGGCACTGTGGATCATAAGAGGCAGGACTGGTTTGCGGCCAACAGCGAGACTCTGCAGCCCCTGATTGATAAGAAGAAGAAAGCTCTCTTAAGAAACAAGGAAAGACCAACGCGTAACACTCTGAGTGAGCTTAGGCAAGCTAGGAAGGATGTGCAAAAGGCTGCCAGGCAGTGTGCAAATGATTATTGGATCAAGTTATGTGAGTCCATTCAAATCGCAAGTGATAAGGGAAACATAAGAAGCATGTATGAAGGAATAAAGAAAGCCTGTGGTCCAGTGATCAAAAGAAATGCACCATTGAAAACCTTGACTGGAGAAATCATCACTGATAAGAAACAGCAGATGGACAGATGGGTAGAGCACTATTTGGAGCTTTACTCAAGTGAGACCAAACTAGCGGATGATGCCCTCAACGCCATAGAGGTTCTACCAACTCTTGACCACCTGGACACACTTCCCACCATAACAGAAGTTAAGTGTGCTATAAATGAACTTGCATCTGGCAAGGCTCCAGGTAAGGATGGGGATTCCAATAGAGGTTATCAGGAGTGGGCAAGACACACTCACTATACAGATCCACCAGCTAATAGAGCTATGCTGGCGAGAAGGACAAGTCCCACAGGATTTCAAAGATTCAAGCATCATAACACTGTACAAGAACAAGGGCGATTGGAGCGACTGCAACAACTATAGGGGTATCTCACTTCTGTGTATTGTTGGGAAAGTATTTGCCAGAATTGTTCTGCGCAGACTTCAAGTCCTAGGAGATCAAGTCTACCCCGAATCACAGTGTGGCTTTCGACAGAGCCGGTCTACCACTGATATGATATTCTCATTGCGACAAATGCAAGAAAAATGCCGTGAACAGAATCAACCACTGTTTATTGCCTTCATCGACCTCACAAAGGCATTTGATTTGGTCAGTCGTGAGGGTCTGTTCAAGGCACTAAAGAAGATTGGCTGCCCACCAACTCTTCTGTCCATTGTGGAATCGTTCCACACAGGCATGAAGGGTATAATCAAGTTTGATGGTGCAACTTCTGAAGAATTTGAAATCAAGAGTGGAGTTAAGCAAGGTTGTGTACTAGCTCCCACCCTCTTTGGAATATACTTTTCACTTCTACTGAAATATGCATTTCGTGATCAGGATGGTGGTATATACATTCACTCACGCTCAGATGGCGGCCTCTACAATGCTCAGAGATTGAAGGCTAAGACCAAAATTAGGAGGGTACTGATCAGAGAGTTGCTTTTTGCAGATGATGCTGCAGTTACGACCCACTCTGAGGAAGAATTGCAATGTCTACTATCTGCATTCTCCAATGCTTGTTGTGAATTTGGTTTAACAATTAGCAAAAAGAAGACACAGATTATGTCGCAAGGTGCACATGGGGTACCATCAATCTTTATTGACGACGCCGAACTAGAGATAGTAGACCATTTTACATATCTAGGATCAGTGGTAAATAGCAAATTATCCCTAGATCAGGAAATCAACATCCGGATTGGTAAGGCAGCAACAACAATGAACAGGTTAAGAAAAAGAGTCTGGGAGAACAGGAAGCTTACTGCCAAAACAAAAGTCCTTGTCTATCAAGCCTGTGTCCTTAGTACTCTTCTCTATGGCAGTGAAACCTGGACAACTTACTCACACCAAGAGAACAACTTAAACAGCTTTCATATGCGGTGTCTGCGAAGAATTCTTGGTATTAAGTGGCAAGACAAAATCACAAATACTGAAGTATTGGAAAGATCAGGTTGTGTGACAGTTTATTCCATGCTCAGTCTTCGTAGACTTAGATGGATAGGACATCTTAGGAGGATGGATGATGGTAGAATACCAAAGGATATCTTTTTTGGTGAATTACAGATGGGTAAGAGATCTCAGGGTCGGCCTCTACAACGATACAAAGATGTGTGTAAGCGGGACATGATTGATACAGGCACTGATAATGCACATTGGGAGCAAGTCGCCGCTGAACGTGTTGCATGGAGGGCAAATATCAGAAATGGAATAAAGTCAAAGGAGAAAATTATTGCAGAAAAGTCACACACCAAGCGTTTGAGACGTAAGATGGTGCATGATGGTGGAAATGACCACGTGTTCACATGCACCCACTGTGAACGGACATTTACAGCGCAAATTGGCCTTATCAGTCACACTCGCTACCGCCATAGTTAAAAGTTATTATGCCTTTTTAAAGCACAAACTATCGTCTGTCAAGACGGCAAGGTGCCAATGACTTCTGTCCTCACTAGCTGTTACTATATCTACTTCTGCACTCACTAGCTGTTACTTTATCTACTTCTGTCCTCACTAGCTGTTACTTTATCTACTTCTGTACTCTCAGGCTGTTACTTTATCTACTTCTGTCCTCACTAGCTGTTACTTTATCTACTTTTGCCCTCGCTAGCTGTTACTTTATCTACTTTTGCCCTCGCTAGCTGTTACTTTATCTACTTTTGCCCTCACTAGCTGTTACTTTATCTACTTTTGCCCTCGCTAGCTGTTACTTTATCTACTTTTGCCCTCACTAGCTGTTACTTTATCTACTTTTGCCCTCACTAGCTGTTACTTTATCTACTTTTGCCCTCACTA
Organism: Cepaea nemoralis; assembly: GCA_014155875.1. Classification (NCBI taxonomy): domain Eukaryota; kingdom Metazoa; phylum Mollusca; class Gastropoda; order Stylommatophora; family Helicidae; genus Cepaea; species Cepaea nemoralis. The sequence goes on along the minus strand of JACEFZ010018041.1, from coordinate 55,236 downwards.
GCTGTTACTTTATCTACTTTTGCCCTCACTAGCTGTTACTTTATCTACTTTTGCCCTCACTAGCTGTTACTTTATCTACTTTTGCCCTCACTAGCTGTTACTTTATCTACTTTTGCCCTCGCTAGCTGTTACTTTATCTACTTCTGTACTCACTAGCTGTTACTTTATCTACTTCTGTACTCTCAGGCTGTTACTTTATCTACTTTTGCCCTCGCTAGCTGTTACTTTATCTACTTTTGCCCTCGCTAGGTGTTACTTTATCTACTTTTGCCCTCGCTAGCTGTTACTTTATCTACTTTTGCCCTCGCTAGGTGTTACTTTATGTACTTTTGCCCTCGCTAGGTGTTACATTATCTACTTTTGCCCTCGCTAGCTGTTACTTTATCTACTTTTGCCCTCGCTAGCTGTTACTTTATCTACTTCTGTACTCACTAGCTGTTACTTTATCTACTTCTGTACTCTCAGGCTGTTACTTTATCTACTTTTGCCCTCGCTAGCTGTTACTTTATCTACTTTTGCCCTCGCTAGGTGTTACTTTATCTACTTTTGCCCTCGCTAGCTGTTACTTTATCTACTTCTGTACTCGCTAGCTGCTACTTTATATACTTCTGTACTCGCTAACTGCTACTTTATCTTTTCCTGTCCTCGCTAACCATTACTTTATCCCATCCTGTCCTCGCTGACTTTTACTTCATCTCCTGTTTTCACTAGCTGTTACTTTATCTCTGTCTGACCCAGATATATATTAATTTACCTTCACTTGATCCGGACAGGTGTTAAATTATCCCCTCCAACCAGTTATCCCATTTATCTATCTATTGTTTACTCAACACCGACTTATGAATATGTTCCAGCATTTACAAGTCTTACATTTGATCGCCCGTCCGTTTTATTTCCTTTATACAGATAGGTTAGAGAGCTTCGGCACTGTAACCCCAACAACATAAAGCGGAGAGCTGAAATATGTGGCGTCTTCAATATTTAACACCCCATGGTTGTATAGTGGCTAGTGCAATAACTTAGATCACAAATTGGGCAGGTTCAATGATAGTGTTTGTGTTGCTACAACAGACGGACATAAGGCAGACCTAGGGTGGTTTAAGGGCGCGGGGGGGGGGGGGGGGGAACTTGTCTGCAGACAGTTGTAATGAGGTGACCTGAGGGGAGGGAGGATTTATTTGTCTGCAGACATTAAAATCCCTTGGCATTTGGAAATCGAAAAAGAGTAGACTAACAGCGCTGTCCGGGCAAAATTTCCAGTTAAAAATCTACCGAAAGTATTTCAGGATCCTCACCGGTGCTACGGAGTTCGTGCACTGAGCTGAGTTTCTCCAGACTCAGGTTTGAGTTAGGAGGAGAGCGGAGCACTTATGGGTACCACCCGGTGATGTTGATCCATCGACTAAACGACTAAACGACCAGGTCAGCTGCGCGAAGTTCTGTCACGTGGCATCCCAACAGCATCATCTGCCACTGACCTACATGTGCCTACCTGGTGAAGTTGTCTATAGGGCAGTCTGTTTGACCGACGTTGGCATCTGGTTACCTCCTTGGAAGATGTCATTTACAATCAAACACAACCAGTGATAATATCTAACAATTACAATAATAAACCACCCATAGTTGAATATCACTCGTGTACAATCATCCACCAACCATGGATAAACATCACACATGTACAATCATACACCTAGCATGATTGAACATCACACATGTACAATCATACACCACACTTGTTTAAAAAATAAATTAAATATAAATTAACCAATTTTTTTTTTTATAAATAAATTTTAAAAATTTTTTTAAAAAAATTAAATTTTTTAAAATTTTAAAAAATTTTTATTGTTAAATAAATTAAATATTTTTAAAAAAGTAAAAATTTAACTAATATTAAAACATCACACATGTACAATCATACACTGAACATGACATGACCTAAAAAGAGGGAAGCGTAAATCTAACACTGGATGTTGCTCCCATGTCACAGTTTACGTGGACAATGTCAACAGACCTGGATACACCCTGCACGCTGTCCATCACTCCAACTACTGGGCAACACGACCCAGGGGGAGGTATCTTGTGTGTGTCTTGGGAAGGGTTTTCTACAAGGGGGAAGAAGTTGGATGTGCTTACAGAATCACTGAGAAATGATACATTGTGTATGTTTTTGACACATGCAGACTCTCACGCCATGTGGCAGTCCAGAATCCACGTGTACATGTCTGTGCAGACCACGTCTGCTTTTAAAGAAAAAGAAAAACAGTTTAAGGGAAAGACAAAGTAAGGAATTTTGAGAGAGACTGAGTATAGCAGAGGCAAGAGGTGACAGAGAGTAAGGTGTCCTGTAGGAAATGATGAGAGAGAATGTAAATGTGTAAACTTTGTCCTGTTTACTGATAAGAAGATGGTGGTGTAAATGTGTACAATTTGCCGTGTTTACAGATAAGAGGATGGTGTAAATGTGTAAAATTTGTCATGTTTACAAAAACGAAAAAAGAAAGAAAGATGGTGGTGTAAATGTGTACAATTTGCCGCGTTTACAGACAAGATTATGGTGTAAATGTGTAAAATGTGTCCTGTTTACAGATAAGAAGATGGTGGTGTAAATGTGTGCAATTTGCCGTGCATGTGTGTCTGATAGTGATGTAAATGTGTCCTTCTGGTCATGTCTGCAGTCAGGGTGATGCTGTACCTGTGTCTTCTGGTCGTGTCTGCAATTAGTAGTGATGTAAATGTGTGCTTCTGGTCGTGTCTGCAATTAGGATAGTGATGTAAAGGGTCCTGCGGTGTTCTGCATCAGGGTGATCTGTAAAATTTGTAAACCGTTTCCTTGTGCAAGCAGAAAGAATTTAGTCAGTTTAAAAATTTCCTGGTAGCAATCGAATTTTCTGTGGAACATGGTTTTCATTTCAGCTTTAAGGGTTTTTTTAGTTATTTTTCTTTATGTAGGTGATTTCTGAGTATGTCCTGACGAGATTCAGCGAAATATGCCAGGCAATAAATCATGTAATTTTTGTTTGTGTTTTCGTTATCAAATCACCAGGGGGGAAAACATTTTTTTGATGCTGTAAATGTCTGTGTCGTGTCTTTTGCAGGCCCGAGCCCCAAACACTGCCAGGAGCTGATGGTCAAAGAGGATGCCAAGGTCAAGGAAGTTGAGAACAAGTATAAGAAACTGATGGCAGACAACAACGTAAGTACACGCAGTGACACATCTCAGCAATACCCCTTCGGGTACAAAAAAAGTAAGTACACGTCACGTGTAATTCCATATAATATCCCCTTTTCAGAACCAATTGGGGGTGTGACCTGGTTAGCTCACTTGATAACCCACTTGCAGCTATGGGCATATTTTAAACTAGTCCACAACTGTGAGGGGAAAATAAATTAAAGAAAAAAAAAAAAATGACCGAACCCAAGATACTAACAGGTGAGGGTTTTAAAACTGAAGTTGAAGTTTTATACTGACAGCTGAGGTGGGACACTGACAACTGGGTGTTGATATGACAGCGAGGTGTTGTACTGACATCTGAGGTGTTGATACTGACAGTGAGGTGTTGATACTGACATTGAGGTGTTTATACTGATGGTGAGGTGTTGATACTGATAGCTGGGGTGTTGATACTGACATCTGAGGTGTTGATACTGACATCTGGGGTTGATACTGATGGGAGGTGTTGATACTGACATCTGAGGTTTTGATACTGACAGCTGAGGTGTTTATACGACTCTGAGGTGTTGATACGACATCTGAGGTGTTGATACTGACATTGAGGTGTTGATACTAAACCTGAGGTGTTGTCTGAATTTTTAAAGGGGGTTTTTGTTTTGACATCTGGGTTTTGATAAATTTTAAATTAAACCTGAGGGGGGGTTAAATTGAATCTGAGGGTTGATACGACACTGAGGGTTGATACGGGGCCGGGTTTGTATGACATTGAGGTGTTGAACGGGGTTGAGGTTTTTAATGAAGGGTGTTATACTGACATCGAGGGTTGAACTGACATCGAGGGTTGTACTGATTGAGGGTTGATACTAATCTGAGGGGTTGATACTGACACTGAGGTGTTGATACTGACTGAGGTGTTGTTTAACATCTGAGGTGTTGATAAAAACCTGAGGGTGATATGGGGGGTGTTAATTGACATCGAGGTGTTGATTATGGCTGAGGGTTGATACTGACATCTGAGGTTTTGATATGAAGCTGAGGGTTGTTTTGGCCTGAGGTGTTGAAATGGAGGTGTTTTACTACGGGGTGTGTGAGGCGGGTGTTGACTAATGCTGAGGTGTTTACTGCATGAGGTGTTGATACAACCTTGAGGTGTTTAGTGAGTGTTAAAGATGGTGAGGGTTGAACTGAGCTGGGGGTTTTTGACAGGGGTGTTACCGGGAATGGGTGTTGATGACACTAAGGGTTTAAACCTAAACTGAGGTGTTGTGCCCTGAGGTGTTGACAGATTTAGGTGTTGACATGTGGGGTTTTGACACTGAGCTGAGGTGTTGATATGAATGGTGTTGCCCGTGGGTTACGCGGGGTGTTGAACAAATTGAGGTGTTGACACTGACACTGAGGTGTTGACACTGATCTGAGGTGTTGACACTGACAGCTGAGGTTTAACACACTGAGGTGTTGAACTGACTGGGTGTTGACCCGGGAACTGGGTGTTAAATGAGGCTGAGGTGTGAACGACAGTGGGTTAAATGTGGTGAGGTTTGAGAGTGATTCCCAAGGAGGGTTGATACTGACATCTGAGGTTGGGAACGAGTGTGATACTGATGGGTGTTGATATGGCTGGGTGTTTACGTTTGGGGGTGTTAAATGACATTGAGGGTTGATTAAACATGGGTTGTTTATGATGCTGAGGTTTGATTACAGAGGTGAATATGAAGTGAGGTTTTGGGGATTTACCAACTGAGGTGTTTACCACTAGGGTGTTGATACTTGAAGGGGTTGATTGACCTGAGGTGTTAAATTGCATCTGAGGTGTGTTGAATGGTGAGGTGTTGAACTGAAGCTGGGTGTTGATACTGACTTGAGGTGTTGACACTGACATCTGAGGTGTTGACACTGACATCGAGGTGGGGGCACTGACATCTGAGGTTGACACTGACATCTGAGGTGTTGCATTGACTCTGGGGTGTTGACACGACATCTGAGGTGTTGACACTGACAGCTGAGGTTTTGATACTGACATGAGGTGTGACACTGACGGTGAGGTGTGACACTGACAGCTGAGGTGTTAAACACTGACACTGAGGTTTTGGGACACTGACAGCTGAGGTGTTGCACTGATGGCTGAGGTTTGACACTGACGCTGAGGTGTTGACATGACATCTGAGGTGTTGACACTGACATCTAGGGTGTTGACTCTGACAGCTGAGGTGTTGACATGATGGCTGAGGTGTTGATACTGACAGCTAGGTGGGTTTGATCTGAGGGCTGAGGTGTTGATACGACAGCTGGGGTGTTGATACGACAGCTGAGGTTTGATACTGACAGCTGAGGTGTTGACACTGATGGCTGAGGTGTTGACACTGACAGCTGGGGTGTTGATACTGACATCTGGGGTGTTGACACTGACATCTGAGGTGTGACACTGACAGTGAGGTGTTGATAAATGACAGCTGAGGTGTTGACACTGATGGCTGGGGTGTTGATACTGAAGCTGAGGTGTTGACACGATGGCTGAGGTGTGATACTGACAGCTGAGGTGTGGACACTGACATCTGAGGGTTGATATGACAGCGAGGTGTTGACACGACAGCTGAGGTGGTTGACACTGATGGCTGAGGTGTTGATATGACAGTTGAGGTGTTGACACTGACATCTGAGGGTTGACACTGATGGCTGAGGTGTTGATACTGACAGCTGAGGTGTGACATGATGGCTGAGGTGTTGATATGATGGCTGAGGTTGTGGACACTGACAGCTGGGGTGTTGACACTGATAACTGAGGTGTTGATACTGACAGCTGAGGTGTTGATACTGACAGCTGAGGTGTTGACACTGATGGCTGAGGTGTGATACTGACAGTTGAGGTGTTGACACTGACATCTGAGGTGTTGACACTGATGGCTGAGGTGTTGATACTGACAGTTGAGGGGGTTGACACTGACATCTGAGGTGTGGACACTGATAACTGAGGTGTTGTTACTGACAGCTGAGGTGTTGAAAAGGGACAGCTGAGGTTTTGACACTGACAGCTGAGGTGTGACACTGATGGCTGAGGTGTTGATACTGATGGCTGAGGTGTTGAAAATGATAAACTGAGGTTTTGATACTGACAGCTGAGGTGTGACACGTTTGGCTGAGGTGTTGATACTGACAGTTGAGGTGTTGACACTGACATCTGAGGTGTTGACACTGATAACTGAGGTGTTGATACTGACAGTTGAGGTGTTGACACTGATGGCTGAGGTGTTGATACTGACAGTTGAGGTGTTGACACTGACATCTGAGGTGTTGACACTGACATCTGAGGTGTTGACACTGACAGCTGAGGTGTTGATAATGACAGCTGGAGTGTTGACACTGACAGCTGAGGTGTTGACACTGACAGCTGAGGTGTTGACACTGACAGCTGAGGTGTTGACACTGACAGTTGAGGTGTTTGACACTGCATGGCTGAGAGTGTTGACCATGACAGCTGAGTGTTGACACTGACATCTGAGGTGTTTGACACTGACCTGAGGTGTTGACTCTGACAGCTGATGGTGTGACACGAGGCTGAGAGGTGTTGATACTGCCAGCTGAGGGGGTGATACTGATGGCTGAGGTGTTGATACTGACAGCTGAGGTGTTGATACTGACAGCTGAGGTGTTGATACTGACAGCTGAGGTGTTGATACTGACATCTGAGGTGTTGATACTGATGGCTGAGGTGTTGATACTGATAGCTGGGGTGTTGATACTGACATCTGAGGTGTTGATACTGACATCTGGGGTGTTGATACTGATGGCTGAGGTGTTGATACTGACATCTGAGGTGTTGATACTGACAGCTGAGGTGTTGATACTGACAGCCTGAGGTGTTGATACTGACAGCTGAGGTGTTGATACTGACATCTGAGGTGTTGATACTGACAGCTGAGGTGTTGATACTGACATCTGAGGTGTTGATACTGATGGCTGAGGTGTTGATACTGATAGCTGGGGTGTTGATACTGACATCTGAGGTGTTGATACTGACATCTGGGGTGTTGATACTGATGGCTGAGGTGTTGATACTGACATCTGAGGTGTTGATACTGACAGCTGAGGTGTTGATACTGACATCTGAGGTGTTGATACTGACATCTGAGGTGTTGATACTGACATCTGAGGTGTTGATACTGACATCTGAGGTGTTGATACTGACATCTGAGGTGTTAATACTGACATCTGAGGTGTTGATACTGACATCTGAGGTGTTGATACTGACATCTGAGGTGTTGATACTGACATCTGAGGTGTTGATACTGACATCTGAGGTGTTGATACTGATGGCTGAGGTGTTGATACTGACATCTGAGGTGTTGATACTGATGGCTGAGGTGTTGATACTGACATCTGAGGTGTTGATACTGACATCTGAGGTGTTGACACTGACATCTGAGGTGTTGATACTGATGGCTGAGGTGTTGATACTGACATCTGAGGTGTTGATACTGGCAGCTGAGGTGTTGATACTGACATCTGAGGTGTTGATACTGACATCTGAGGTGTTGATACTGACATCTGAGGTGTTGATACTGATGGCTGAGGTGTTGATACTGACATCTGAGGTGTTGATACTGATGGCTGAGGTGTTGATACTGATGGCTGAGGTGTTGATACTGACAGTTGAGGTGTTGACACTGACATCTGAGGTGTTGACACTGATAACTGAGGTGTTGATACTGACAGTTGAGGTGTTGACACTGATGGCTGAGGTGTTGATACTGACAGTTGAGGTGTTGACACTGACATCTGAGGTGTTGACACTGACATCTGAGGTGTTGATACTGACAGCTGAGGTGTTGATACTGACAGCTGAGGTGTTGATACTGACAGCTGAGGTGTTGATACTGACAGCTGAGGTGTTGATACTGATGGCTGAGGTGTTGATACTGACATCTGAGGTGTTGATACTGATGGCTGAGGTGTTGATACTGACATCTGAGGTGTTGATACTGACATCTGAGGTGTTGACACTGACATCTGAGGTGTTGATACTGATGGCTGAGGTGTTGATACTGACATCTGAGGTGTTGATACTGGCAGCTGAGGTGTTGATACTGACATCTGAGGTGTTGATACTGACATCTGAGGTGTTGATACTGACATCTGAGGTGTTGATACTGATGGCTGAGGTGTTGATACTGACATCTGAGGTGTTGATACTGATGGCTGAGGTGTTGATACTGACATCTGAGGTGTTGATACTGATAGCTGAGGTGTTGATACTGATGGCTGAGGTGTTGATACTGATGGCTGAGGTGTTGATACTGACAGCTGAGGTGTTGACACTGACAGCTGAGGTGTTGATACTGATGGCTGAGGTGTTGATACTGACATCTGAGGTGTTGATACTGATACCTGAGGTGTTGATACTGATGGCTGAGGTGTTGATACTGATGGCTGAGGTGTTGACACTGACAGCTGAGGTGTTGACACTGACAGCTGAGGTGTTGACACTGACATCTGAGGTGTTGACACTGACATCTGAGGTGTTGACACTGACATCTGAGGTGTTGACACTGACATCTGAGGTGTTGACACTGACATCTGAGGTGTTGACACTGACATCTGAGGTGTTGACACTGACAGCTGAGGTGTTGATACTGACAGCTGAGGTGTTGACACTGACGGCTGAGGTGTTGACACTGACAGCTGAGGTGTTGACACTGACAGCTGAGGTGTTGACACTGACAGCTGAGGTGTTGACACTGATGGCTGAGGTGTTGACACTGACAGCTGAGGTGTTGACACTGACATCTGAGGTGTTGACACTGACATCTGAGGTGTTGACTCTGACAGCTGAGGTGTTGACACTGACAGCTGAGGTGTTGATACTGACAGCTGAGGTGTTGACACTGATAACTGAGGTGTTGATACTGACAGCTGAGGCGTTGACACTGATAACTGAGGTGTTGATACTGACAGCTGAGGTGTTGACACTGACAGCTGAGGTGTTGACACTGATAACTGAGGTGTTGATACTGACATCTGAGGTGTTGATACTGACAGCTGAGGTGTTGATACTGACAGCTGAGGTGTTGACACTGACAGCTGAGGTGTTGACACTGACAGCTGAGGTGTTGATACTGACAGCTGAGGTGTTGACACTGATAACTGAGGTGTTGATACTGACAGCTGAGGTGTTGATACTGACAGCTGAGGTGTTGACACTGACAGCTGAGGTGTTGACACTGACAGCTGAGGTGTTGATACTGACAGCTGAGGTGTTGACACTGATAACTGAGGTGTTGATACTGACAGCTGAGGTGTTGATACTGATAACTGAGGTGTTGATACTGACAGCTGAGGTGTTGATACTGACAGCTGAGGTGTTGACACTGACAGCTGAGGCGTTGACACTGATAACTGAGGTGTTGATACTGACAGCTGAGGTGTTGATACTGACAGCTGAGGTGTTGACACTGACAGCTGAGGTGTTGATACTGACAGCTGAGGTGTTGACACTGATAACTGAGGTGTTGATACTGACAGCTGAGGTGTTGATACTGACAGCTGAGGTGTTGACACTGACAGCTGAGGTGTTGATACTGACAGCTGAGGTGTTGACACTGACAGCTGAGGCGTTGACACTGATAACTGAGGTGTTGATACTGACAGCTGAGGTGTTGACACTGACAGCTGAGGTGTTGATACTGACAGCTGAGGTGTTGATACTGATGGCTGAGGTGTTGACACTGATAACTGAGGTGTTGATACTGACAGCTGAGGTGTTGATACTGACAGCTGAGGTGTTGATACTGATGGCTGAGGTGTTGATACTGACAGCTGAGGTGTTGACACTGACAGCTGAGGTGTTGACACTGATGGCTGAGGTGTTGATACTGATGGCTGAGGTGTTGACACTGACAGCTGAGGTGTTGACACTGATAACTGAGGTGTTGATACTGACAGCTGAGGTGTTGATACTGACAGCTGAGGTGTTGACACTGATGGCTGAGGTGTTGATACTGACAGTTGAGGTGTTGACACTGACATCTGAGGTGTTGACACTGATGGCTGAGGTGTTGATACTGACAGCTGAGGTGTTGACACTGATGGCTGAGGTGTTGATACTGATGGCTGAGGTGTTGACACTGACAGCTGAGGTGTTGACACTGATAACTGAGGTGTTGATACTGACAGCTGAGGTGTTGATACTGACAGCTGAGGTGTTGACACTGATGGCTGAGGTGTTGATACTGACAGTTGAGGTGTTGACACTGACATCTGAGGTGTTGACACTGATGGCTGAGGTGTTGATACTGACAGTTGAGGTGTTGACACTGACATCTGAGGTGTTGACACTGATAACTGAGGTGTTGATACTGACAGCTGAGGTGTTGACACTGACAGCTGAGGTGTTGACACTGACAGCTGAGGTGTTGACACTGATGGCTGAGGTGTTGATACTGATGGCTGAGGTGTTGACACTGATAACTGAGGTGTTGATACTGACAGCTGAGGTGTTGACACTGATGGCTGAGGTGTTGATACTGACAGTTGAGGTGTTGACACTGACATCTGAGGTGTTGACACTGATAACTGAGGTGTTGATACTGACAGTTGAGGTGTTGACACTGATGGCTGAGGTGTTGATACTGACAGTTGAGGTGTTGACACTGACATCTGAGGTGTTGACACTGATAACTGAGGTGTTGATACTGACAGTTGAGGTGTTGACACTGATGGCTGAGGTGTTGATACTGACAGCTGAGGTGTTGATACTGACAGCTGAGGTGTTGATACTGACAGCTGAGGTGTTGACACTGACAGCTGGGGTGTTGACACTGTCAGCGCGAGTGTTGTTAGAAGTTAGTCAGTTGTGCGTCCTTTGAGGGAGATTGCAGATAACCACATTAGCTACAGGCTGTTTGTGATTGACTAGCCAATTATTTTCAGTAGTTTGCCATTGCTTTCTGAATGGTCGACGCTCGTATAATTGAAATCAATGGATAGGGATCTGCTTCCAAAACACCTGCGGCTGATTTTGAATCCTAAGTCTGGTATGTCGGGGGATTGTAGAACTGTTCACTAACCCTTTAGCCACCAATAACGACAGGTGTCATCAACTCTCTCACAAAAACCACATTTATCTTATTAATCCAGTTTTGTTATTACCGTTTTAATTATTTGTGTTGTTGGCCACATTATGAGAGTAGAAGAGACAAGCCGACAACTGGAAAGATTTATGGAAACAGAGGTGAAGGAAGACAGCCAAGGGAGGTTCTGGACATATTTATGGAAACAGAGGTGAAGGAAGACAGCCAAGGAAGGTTCTGGACAGATTTCTGGAAACAGAGGTGAAGGAAGACAGCCAAGGGAGGTTCTGGACAGATTTATGGAAACAGAGGTGAAGGAAGACAGCCAAGGGAGGTTCTGGACAGATTTATGGAAGCAGAGGTGAAGGAAGACAGCCAAGGGAGGTTCTAGACAGATTTATGGAAACAGAGGTGAAGGAAGACAGCCAAGGGAGGTTCTGGACTATCTGGTGTCAGGGCACGGAAGTATGTCAGAACATGGTCAGATAGAGAGATCGCCAGATGTGGAGAGGCAGGGTCGCCCGCTCCAGCCAGCATGTAACTTGATGGTGATGGGGATTAGACTGTATTACACCTTCTTGATCATCTCTGAACAGTTGGTTACATGTTTTCTATATGATTATTTCACCCTCTTGATCATTTCTGAACAGTTGGTTACATGTTTTATACATGATTATTTCACCGTCCCGGCCTTGCCTCTGGGCACTGGTTGGCATCTGTCACCCGTGAAGATATAGGTCAACCCATGGCAGAAGACATGACCAACCCAACCCCGATGCCAGCCAGACCGGGTGTGCTGTAGGCAGTCATGACCTGGTTATGTCCTAACACACATCTCCTGGAGATGAGAAGCTTCTCTGACCAGTGTTGCACACCCTCTTGAGGTTCTGAACTTTGAATACCGTGGTACAGGGCCTGAAAGCAAGCAGCCTCAGCACCGGCCAACAGACAACCAACACTATTGTTTCCTCCTCTTGTTCATCAGATTCTGCATAATACAATCGTGTAGAAATTTAACAACACAGATACTCTTAGCTTGTTCAAACATCTGCTGGCAGTTGCTATTCTGATCACCTTCTTTGCACACATTACTTCAAACGTGTACTTTTATATAATTATTCACTATATCAAAACACAGCAGCATCAACGAGTAATACCATCCTAGTAATCTAATACACCATTATTTATCTAACCCAGTATATTATTTCACATTCATCGATTTCTATATTTGCTGATCATAATCCAGGGGAGATAACATGTACTCCGTGTTTACCCTGTCTTTCTGTCTGTCTGTTTTACTCTGTAATCTACCCTGAATAATTCTGGTAAAGTGCAGAGTAACGGCTGTTGTTGCAGCAAGACTGAGATAACACAATGATATCAGTACAGCTGCTGCTACAGGTAGAAACTTCTAACCCCAACCTTGAGTATGTGGTGTTAATATTTTGATGAAAGCTCTACAGAAATCCGCCATTGTCTGTCTGTACATAATGAACCATGACCTGTCTTCACAGATCCAGGGAGAGTTCATTATTCTGAGGGGGAAGGATGCCTGGCATGACATCATTCAACACCAGGTTTGTTGGTCTCACGTTTGGGTCCCTTAGTAGATCTATGTTATTTGTGTGTGTACATGTAGATCTATTAACAGATATACCAAAAGCATGATAATGCAAAATGAAAACAGTTAGATGTGTGGCTGTAAACTATATATGTGTAAAGCTCATGAAGACACAGAGAGATGTATGTGTAAAGCTCATGAAGTGAAGACAAAGAGAGCTGTATGTGTAAAGCTTGTTAAGACAAAGATAGATGTATGTGTAAAGCTCATGAAGACACAGAGAGATGCACGTGTAAAGCTCATGAAGACAGAGAGAGAGAGAGATGTATGTGTAAAGCTCATGAAGACAGAGAGAGAGATGTATGTGTAAAGCTCATGAAGACACAGAGACATGTATGTGTAAAGCTCATGAAGACACAGATTGATGTATGTGTAAAGCTCATGAAGACACAGAGATATATATGTGTAAAGCTCATGAAGACACAGAGAGATATATGTGTAAAGCTCATGAAGACACAGAGAGATATATGTGTAAAGCTCATGAAGACATAGATTGATGTATGTGTAAAGCTCATGAAGACACAGATTGATGTATGTGTAAAGCTCATGAAGACACAGATTGATGTATGTGTAAAGCTCATGAAGACATAGATTGATGTATGTGTAAAGCTCATGAAGACACAGAGAGATGTATGTGTAAAACTCATGAAGACACAGATTGATGTATGTGTAAAGCTCATGAAGACACAGATTGATGTATGTGTAAAGCTCATGAAGACAGAGAGAGATGTATGTGTAAAGCTCATGAAGACACAGAGAGATGTATGTGTAAAGCTCATGAAGACAGAGAGAGATATATGTGTAAAGCTCATGAAGACACAGAGAGATGTATGTGTAAAGCTCATGAAGACACAGAGAGATGTATGTGTAAAGCTCATGAAGACAGAGAGAGATATATGTGTAAAGCTCATGAAGACACAGAGAGATGTATGTGTAAAGCTCATGAAGACACAGAGAGATATATGTGTAAAGCTCATGAAGACATATAGAGATGTATGTGTAAAGCTCATTAAGACAAAGAGAGATGTATCTCATCTCATCTCATCATGTTCCTCTTGTACCTTGTGGTGTCGAGGTGAAGTATAAACAGCGGGAGAGTGCCCAATTATGGGCTTCATGTATCGATATTCCCATGGACTCTGTCATTCCCTCTGTCCAACGTTTACGTGGTCGGTCTCTTCCTCTATTTCCATATGGTCTGTACATCATTGCTTATTGTGGTATACTGTTAGTTGGTAACCTACTTGCATGGCCAAACCATTTGACTTGCTGCCTTCTAATAAAATCTAGTGCAGCTATAACCCCCACTTTAGTCCTGATTTCTTCATTTCTGATCTTATCTCTTCTTGATACATTGAGTATTCTTCTCAGGAATCTCATTTCTGTTGTTTTGATTTTTCTTTTCCCTTTTTCTGTCATTGTCCAGGTTTGGCATTGGTAACATAGAGTTGGTAGGAAGATTGTGTTGTAAAGTGCTTTCTTAGTAGTTATTGATACATGTTTGTTCTTTAGTATTGGTGCCATTTGTCCAATGAGTTGGTTTACCTTATTGCATCTATTTTCGATCTCGTCTTCTGATTTGCCATTTGATGATATTATACTTCCTAGGTACTTGAAACTCTTTACTTGTTTCAAGGGATGTTCGTTTAGGTAAATCGTTGTTGCTTTTTCTTCTTTAGTTATAGTCAGTACCTCTGTTTTACTTGTGCTAATTTTCATGTTATGTTCCCTACACATTTCGTTTAGACTATTCATGTGGTCTTGTAATTCAGCTTCTGATTTTGCTATTAGTGCTTGGTCGTCCGCAAACAGGAGTTCTCTAATGGTTAGATTTGCAGATGCTTCTTCTTCTGTGTTCTCGTCATGTGGTGTTCTTGCGGTCTCTGTTTGGCTGGTTTCTTTACATATGTTGTCTATATATGTTATGAACAAGAGAGGGGACAGGACACAACCTTGTCGTACTCCAGATCTTATGGTGAAGGGTTCTGAGTGTCCTCCAGCGCTCTCACTATGCATTCACTGTTGTTGTATAAGCTTTTACATAGGTTCATTAGATGTGTACTCACTCCATATTGTTTAAGGATTTCCCTCAGCTTGTTTCTATCTACTCTATCAAATGCCTTTTCTTGGTCGACAAAGGCTAAGTAGAGTGTTTCATTGAATTTGATTGATTTTTCTATAAGTTGTAGAAGAAGAAGGAAACTGGACAGACAATATAAGACAAACACAGAAGTCAAGTGGACAGACAATTTAAGACAAACACAGAGGTCAAGTGGACAGACAATATAAGACAAACATGGAGAGGTCAAGTGGACAGACAATATAAGACAAACATGGAGAGGTCAAGTGGACAGACCTAACATGGAGAGTTAGTGGATAGATAAGACAAGATAAGACAAACATGGAGAGGTCAAGTGGATAGACAAGATAAGACAAACATGGAGAGTGAATGGATAGATAAGACAAGATAACACAAACATTTAGAGCAAATGGAAAAACAAGATAAGACAAGACAAAGAAGAAGAGTAATCTCATTTACCAAGTAGTCTTTGTCTAAATGAAAAGAAGATACTCAACTTTACTCATTCTCAAACATATAATTTATATGTTGAAAGAACCTGCACAGTAATTTATAAACTAAACATTTTTGCTTTTCCTGTCTGTTTAGGAGAAAGTGAAAGCCATCATGATAGTGATGGGCACCCGCGGACAGAACACCCTGAAGAGAACTTTCATGGGCAGTGTTAGTGACAGCGTGGTCCACCACGCCACCTGCCCAGTGCTCGTCTGCTGTCATCCCAAACATTAGACTCACCCACATGTTCTCAATGTCTGGGAATCATGTCTTTTTGATACATTTGTATGAAATGTGACATAAATAATTTTATTTCTTTTGTGAGATAATCAGTTTGTATATTTTTAATTGCCACGTATCTGACAGAAGAAGACAGCTTGTGTGGTTGACTTAACAAAGCTACAGAGACCACAAAGGGAAGATAACCAAGATGGAAATATTTGAGTTGTGTCCTCTGTACTCCAGTAGTTTACAATGCTGCAGGACACCAGACAAAAGATAAGTCCAAAGTGACATCTTTACTTACATCTTGTCTGAGGGTTAATCTCAGAATGTTTTGATTGAAGGCCATCAGTAGCAATGTCTAACCCATGTCCACTGACGTGCTGGGGGAAGACAAGTAGACATGAGCAGCTTTGTGTGAGATATCGTCAGAAGTGAGCCTTTTACCAACACTGGAGGTATGATGGCACTTGGTGGTGATGCTGTCATGGCAAAGACTTAAGAAGGTGAGGCTCTCATGGCATAGACCCTAGAAGGTGATACTGTCATGACTTGATTTCTATAAGGTGGTACTGACATGGCATGGACACCAGAAGGTGATACTGTCATAGTATGGACTCCAACAGGTGATGTTGTCACAGAATAGACTTTAGAAGGTGATACTGTCATGGCATGGACACCAGAAGGTGATACTGTCATGGCATGGACACCATTGAGCTTGAGCTTCAAAAGGTGATACTGTTACAGCGTGAGCTTCAGAAGGTAACAGTGTCATAGCTTGAGCTACAGAAGGTGATATTGCCATAGCTTGAGCTTCAGAAGGTGATACTGTTACAGCTTGAGCTTTAGAAGGTAACAGTGTCATAGCTTGAGCTTCAGAAGGTGATACTGTTACAGCTTGAGCTTTAGAAAGTAACAGTGTCATAGCTTGAGCTTTAAAAGGTAACAGTGTCATAGCTTGAGCTTCAGATGGTAACAGTGTCATAGCTTGAGCTTCAGAAGGTAACAGTGTCATAGCTTGAGCTTCAGAAGGTAACAGTGTCATAGCTTGAGCTTCAGAAGGTAACAGTGTCATAGCTTGAGCTTCAAAAGGTAACAGTGTCATAGCTTGAGCTTCAGAAGGTAACAGTGCCATAGCTTGAGCTTCAGAAGGTGATATTGCCATAGCTTGAGCTTCAGAAGGTGATACTGTTACAGCTTGAGCTTTAGAAGGTAACAGTGTCATAGCTTGAGCTTTAGAAGGTAACAGTGTCATAGCTTGAGCTTCAGATGGTAACAGTGTCATAGCTTGAGCTTCAGAAGGTTAGAGTGTCATAGCTTGAGCTTCAGAAGGTGATATTGCCATAGCTTGAGCTTCAGAAGGTGATATTACCATAGCTTGAGCTTCAGAAGGTGATACTGTTACAGCTTGAGCTTTAGAAGGTAAACGTGTCATAGCTTGAGCTTCAGAAGGTAACAGTGTCATAGCTTGAGCTTTAGAAGGTAACAATGTCATAGCTTGAGCTTTAGAAGGTAACAGTGTCATAGCTTGAGCTTCAGATGGTAACAGTGTCATAGCTTGAGCTTCAGAAGGTAACAGTGTCATAGCTTGAGCTTTAGAAGGTGATACTGTCATAGCTTGAGCTTCAGAAGGTGATACTGTTAAGGTATGGACTTCAGAAGGTGATGCTGCCATAGCTTGAGTTTCAGAAGGTGATACTGCCATAGCTTGAGCTTCAGAAGGTGATACTGTCATAGCTTAAGCTTCAGAAGGTGATACTGCCATAGTTTGAGCTTCAGAAGGTGATACTGCCATAGCTTGAGCTTCAGAAGGTGATACTGTCGTAGCTTGGGCTTCAGAAGGTGATACTGCCATAGCTTGAGCTTCAGAAGGTGATACTGCCATAGCTTGAGCTTCAGAAGGTGATACTATCATAGCTTGAGCTTCAGAAGGTGATACTGTCATAGCTTGAGCTTCAGAAGGTGATACTGCTATAGCTTGAGCTTCAGAAGGTGATACTGTCATAGCTTGAGCTTCAGAAGGTGATACTGCCATAGCTTGAGTTTCAGAAGGTGATGCTGCCATAGCTTGAGCTTCAGAAGGTGATACTGCCATAGCTTGAGCTTCAGAAGGTGATACTGTTAAGGTATGGACTTCAGAAGGTGATACTGCCGTAGCTTGAGTTTCAGAAGGTGATACTGCCATAGTTTGAGCTTCAGAAGGTGATACTGCTAAGTTATGGACTTAAGAAGGTGATGAAAGAGGTTCTGTGCAAGTAGAACTTGGAATAGCGTTATGGAAGCTGAGATGAACAGGGGTAACAGATGATCACTACATTGTGGTGTTTCAGCTCCTTTGTAGTGTCCTCGCTTGGGTGCCCTATTCTCACCTGGTTGGGTGGTTCTGGGTCGGCATGAGAATACAAAGGTTATTCTGTCTCGCTGAGAGGTTTCTATGGTTCAGTTTCATGTAGAGGTATCCTTCTTTGAGAGATGTTGATTTACATGCCAGGCTGAATAGTGAACCATTTACTGAATGTCCTTGTGCCAGTCATCATTACGCTTGCTCCATAGCCAGTACAAGGCTTTCTCAGCTGCTTCGTGAAGTCCTTAAGTGCAGTGTTCTTGCTTGTCCTTTCACACCAAGTTTTTTCAGCACGTCATGCATAGAGCTGGAAACAAGGCCTCTTGCGCCTGTTTCTACAGCGAATAGCCTGAGGGTATATCCTTCCTGTCTCAGACTTGCGACTATATCGCTGTACTTGTCCATCCTGTAGTTTGCCACTCCTTGACCTGTACGGGATGGGCTATCCTGCGAGCCATGGTCAGCTTTGAACAAATTGACCTCAGTGTTGATGTGAACACCAGACCACGAGACCACCAGACCAGTGGAGGAAACAGTTGAAGGTAGAAAACAGCAGGTAGACAGCGATACAAGTGGGAAGATAACATCAAGACATGGGTGATTAGCAAGTCTCCCATCAGAGAGGGAGACAGAGAGCAAGAGAGAGAGAGAGAGAGAGAGAGAGAGAGAGAGAGAGAGAGAGAGAGAGAGAGAGAGAGAGAGAGAGAGAGAGAGAGAGATGATAATGATGGGATTCACTGTAGCCAACCATCATTGTGAAGATGACACCTGGCTGATGACTGTAACACCAATGGGGCGAGAGCAAATTAGACAAGATAACTACCACTGTCACTGCTGTCTTCTCTGTGTTTTTTCACCAATTCATGTTTTCAATTTTTTATTGTCCATTTTTCCATTGCCAATTTATTCCCACTGTCTATTTTTTCTGTTGTCCATTTTTGTCATTGTCAAGTTTGTAACTGCCAGACTGGTTATATTTCCCAAACCTGTTTTTGTATGGCTTTGTCACACACACAATAATAATACAAGACAGATTCTGTCACAGCTGAATCTTTATCTGTGCTTCACTGACATATTTGTGTGAACAATGTACTTCATGTCTGTGTGCATTGTTGGGGATTATATACACTATACATTATAACCATCAGTTAGAAGATGGGTCATAGGGATTAAGAACAGAATAGGCTACACACAAGTTTCAGAAATTGAAACGTAACTTATGTCATAAGTCACTTTAAACCAATATCAGAAAGAGAGTGCTCCGTAATGTTCTATAGAACCAGTCCTGCTGTATGGCAGTGAATCATGGAATGTAAATGAACAAATTGAGAAGAACTTGGAGGCAACAGAGATGTGGTTTTTGTTGTGAATACCTTTGACTGCTGGAATAACAAACAACAATTGTCTCAGAGAGGCTAATGAAACTGGGCAATTATATACAACAACAAGAAAGAGACAAACAGTATTTGTTGGTCATGTAAAGAGGGAGGGGGTGACAGGACATTGTAACAACTGGAAACATCAACGGTAGAAGAGGCAGCAGCAGACACAGAGACATGATTCTGGATGGTCTAAGATGGTGGTGTAGAGGAACATCATGGATAGAGCAGATCTAGAACAGCAATGACTGATGAACGTCTGAGCCTTTTGGCATGTCACATGATGATAGTGCATTATTATGTTGATGAAGTTCATTCATGATGTATATCTTTGTCATGAAAACTTGTTCAATGTGTGGTTATGAAAGTCTCTTGCTCTAAAGTGAACACATTTGTGTGTGTCTGACTTCACTTGACCATGTTCAGTCATGATTTCTGTATAAGTGTCAAGCATGAGACAAAGTGTTCATATTTCCATGCTCAGTCATGATTTCTGTATAAGTGTCAAGCATGAGACAAAGTGTTCTATTTTTTCATGTTTCTACACCTTGTGTTCCAAGACTGTATTTTGTACAATGGATGTTTACAAACAAATAAATATGGATTCAGTTATTATTGAATGCCAGAGTTGACATTTGTTACACCTGTCACTGCAGGATGGCTTGCGTTATCAGTGCCAGTATTTTCAATGTCATTTCTCTCCTGTATCATTCCATGTATCCTGTTGTTATCCCATTCCACATGTATCCTGTTATCCTATACCACGTGTATCCTGTTGTTATTCCATACCATGTATATCCTTTTTTATATTCCCATACCATGTGTATCCTGTTGTTATCCTATACCATATGTATCATGTTATTATTGCATGTCATGTGTATCCTGTTGTAATTCCATATCATGTGTATCCTGTTGTTATTCCATATCATGTGTATCCTATTGTTATCCCATACTGTATGTATCCTGTTGTTATTGCATGTCATGTGCATCCTGTTGTTATTCCATGTCATGTGTATCCTGTTGTTATCCCATACCATATGTATCCTGTTGTTACCACATACCATTTCTATCATATTATTATCACATACCATGTGTATCCTGTTATTATCCCTTACCAGGTGTATCCTGTTGATATCCCATAGCATGTGTATCCTGGTAGTATTCCACGCCATGTGTATTCTGTTGTATATCATCAACTTGTGACAGTGTTTATCACTGATGTCTTTGTCAGTAGGACAGTTATTCAGCACATGTACAGCTCATGTACGGTGCACTGAGCTTATGGCGCTGGACACACATTTGTATAGACCAATCGACACTCGCTGGGTGATGTGGTCAGTGTCGTGCTGGACGCCTTGACCTCTCTAGATATTCCCTGGTACACGTGTTGGCTGGGTGGAGCTAGGAGTTGGCTGGGTGGAACTAGGAGTTGGCTGGGTGGAGCTAGAAGTTGGCTGGGTGGAGCTAGGAGTTGGCTGGGTGGAGCTAGGAGTTGGCTGGGTGGAGCTAGGAGTTGGCTGGGTGGAGCTAGGAGTTGGCTGGGTGGAGCTATGAGTTGGCTGGGTGGAGCTAGGAGTTGGCTGGGTGGAGCTAGGAGTTGGCTGGGTTGAACTAGAAGTTGGCTGGGTGGAGCTATGAGTTGGCTGGGTGGAGCTAGAAGTTGGCTGGGTGGAGCTAGGAGTTGGCTGGGTGGAGCTAGGAGTTGGCTGGGTGGAGCTAGGAGTTGGCTGGGTGGAGCTAGGAGTTGGCTGGGTGGAGCTAGGAGTTTTGTTAATGCTCAACATCCACCTTCATACCGACTGGAACCAAACACGACTGGGCCGGCGGGCTAGCGTATAATCGCTGCACTACCGCAGCTGCTATAAGTGTGTGAGTATGTGTGTATGTGTGTCTTAGTATGCGTGAGTATGTGTATGTGTGTACATATGTTTATTTATATGTGTATGTATTATGGCCCTAAGGACTTCAGTAGAGCATTAAAATGTTTTGCACATCCTTTACAGGACATCGCTGTCAACATCAGCATCTTTCAGCTGATTGTTGATTTCTTGGCAAGCTTACGCTCAGTAGTTTGCCATTGCTTTTTGAGCGACGGGCTTCATACTCTCATAAGTCACTGGCGCGACCCGAACCGCTTCCAATTCTCGTGCGCTCACGTCAACCACGAGAGTATTCGGGGTTACGGAGAAAGCTGCTAACACCTCGACCAGGGAGACCGACAGTAGAGCATTGCTGAAATTAAATCCGTGCCACGAGAGGGATCTGGTCAGCCCAGCTGATGACCAGTGTCCACGTCAAGGGTCACACAATTGCTACCAGTACAGATCCGATGTTTGTGGATTGTCTAGTGACAAAGCTGGTCCCTTCTCGCTGTTAGCCTGCTAGCTAGACAACAACACAATACTATCATGGACCGGACACGAGATGGCAATGACAGCAGTTTAATCAGACACGAATCAACACACAAAATAGGTCAACTCGTTCACTTGTCGGGCTCCGGAAGACAGGCACTTGTGTGCCTTCTGAAAAAACTGATCCAGCCATTCAGTAGTTCATCGTATACATGTAACTCATGGGACATCATTGATCTATGCACAGTGAGTATTTGGTAGCTAGCGAAGTTCCCGCCTTCAGTGTTCGCCTCGTGAGTGTAGCTCTGACTTAGACAAACAACTCCTAGGGAGAGTCTTTGCGCAGTATTTGCTGTTGGATCACTAACTTGTAGACTTGTGCTCACCCTTTGCTTTTTGGGCATTACCAAGATACGCCCAATTATATCACATCACATCACACTCCTAATGCTGCAGGTGAAACCCACAATTTTAATGTCAGGTATAATGACAGGTGATACATCCGTGGTTGCTGGTGACTAGACACATCATCAGGTGGTGCTCTCTGGTTGAAGGTGACTAGATATCTATAACAGGTGATACATCCGTGGTTGCTGGTGACTAGACACATCAACAGGTGGTGCTCTCTGGTTGAAGGTAACTAGATATCAGCAGTGATGGGACAGGAAATAAGCCCAGTACGATGGCCGGTGATCACAATTTATGTGGCCAGAAGACAGACAAGGACATGTACATATGGCTAGCATCTGGTATAATGAGCGTAATTTTGTGTGTGATCATCTTATGGTAATTTTCCCAGTGATAAGATGATGGCCTCGGTGATGAGATGATGGCCTCCGGGATAATGTGACAAACTGGCAACGGATGTGCTCAATGTTGCACGTGATTATCTGAACAATAAATGACAACCTGTCTGAAATGTCTGTCGTTGTCAGATGACAGGGTCCTACCTTAAATTGCCAACCTGGTCAGATATGTTAAATTCAAGGACCTGACATGTCTTATCTGTTACAAAATGCAGACTAAGAGGATACAGACACTAGAACATGTAATTATCTGTGTGCATGGCTGCCCTTAGGCAAGACAGATTCACATGGCGCTATAGTAAGGTTCTTGCCGAAATGGCGGCCATAGTAAGGTTCTTACCGAAATGGCGGCCATAGTGGATGTAGTGAGACGCCAGGCCAACGGAGACCACTGCCAAAACCGGATGGACACCGTTCCAAAAAGTTGGACAAAAGCCGAACGGTAGAGTCGACAGCTCTGAAAGCTTGCCATCCATCCTCGAGGGCACTGATCGCAGGGAACTGACGGTAGAACTCAGAGGCCGTGGCAGATACCCGGCGGTAATCTGGAGGTTTCAGGAGCCACCAGATATTGTGGTTTACTCTCCGTCGTTCAACACAGGTACACATCGGGCTAACTGTCCTGTACGAATCAAGAGTCGAAGAGCAGCACCCATACAAGACGGACAAGAACAGCGATATGGTCGCAAGTCTGGGACGGGATATACTGTCTGTCTATTCGCCGTGGAGTTAGGCGCCAGAGGTCTTGTTATCAACTCCCCAAACAACGTGGTGAAACAGCTAGGTGTGAAAGGACAAGCAACAACACGGGCACAGACAAGACTGGGCGATGCAGCGGAGAAGGCCTCGTGCTGGCTGTGGAGCAAGCGTAATGCTGGGTGGGACCAGGATACACAGTAAATGGTTCACAACTATGCCTGCAATGTGAGTCAATGTCTCTCAAACAAGGAAACCCCTCAATAAGACCGAAACAACCTTTACTGCCACGTGCCGGCCGGGAACCACCCCACCAGGTCAGAGCAGGGCACCCAAGCTGGGGACGCTACGGAGGAGTCGAAAGACCACAATGTAGGGATCACCTGGGATGGGAATGTCGTCGGCTGCAGTCAAGCGAAGGCAACGATCACTTGTAGTGGAATAGAACATTTTGCAAGGACCGCTCCCCGCAACTGAAGCGATAGCAAGAGAGGACCAGAAGAAGAGCTGGCTTCCGCTGGGAGCATGCGGGAGGCCGGTTCCGTAAGCTGTCAACTGGGTACGAAGAAGACAACATGGCAGCAACGAGGTCTACTGGGTCATATCTAGCCATCGAGGTGAAGGCGAAGACAGGCAAACTGTCGGGACAAGAAGCCGGCTTTCCCATTGTCTATTAGGTGCAGCGATAACGCTTTTTGATGCACCGGGTGCCCACTGTTCGACCTCCGATATAACGCTGGTTGATGCACTGGGTGCCCACTGTTCGACCTCCGAGATACCACTGGATGAGCAGACACATTTGACAATATCAATGTGTTATAAATACGATATACGAACGTCTCAAAGCTTAATGAATACGACAGGAGAAAGACGCTTGGAGTCATGAGAGTGACTTGCTTCCTGAGAGTGTGAGGAAATTAAACATTCCACGAGGGGGTATGCTTCTGCAGATCAGAAATCTGCTGTCGTGCTTGCTTCTCTTCGGAGATTTAACCCATGGTTTTATTCATATGTTTACGTTTATGTTCATATTTGGCAACATGTATCAGATCCAAATGATGCTAAATGTACAGTTGTATATTACACACTTGTATATTACACACTTGTATATTACACACTTGTATATTACACACTTGTATATTACACACTTGTATATTACCGTTTCCGTAAAGATGGAAGCAGATACATTTTGGCGTCCACATTTTTAATATGTTCTCTATCGCGTTCTATAATAAGTTTTTTATTTTCCAAAGTCTCGATCTGAATACCTTTCCCTACCCAATTATGCATTTATCCGTTACTTGTATATGCCTCAAGTGTTTCCACGACGCTCTACAACAAATGTCAGAACTGACTACACAGATGGGACATATCACTAGGTTACCAAGAGCACCCGTCTACACAGATGGGACATATCACTAGGTTACCAAGAGCACTCGTCTACACAGATGGGACATATCACTAGGTTACCAAGAGCACCCGTCTACACAGATGTGACATATCACTAGGTCAGTAAGATCACCTGTCTACACAGATGTGACATATCACTAGGTCAGTAAGAGCACCTGTCTACACAGATGTGACATATCACTAGGTCACCAAGAGCACTCGTATACACAGATGTGACATCACTAGGTCAGTAAGAGCACCCGTCTACACAGATGTGACATATCACTAGGTCACCAAGAGCACCCGTCTACACAGATGTGACATATCACTAGGTCACCAAGAGCACTCGTCTACACAGATGTAACATATCACTAGGTCAGTAAGAGCACCTGTCTACACAGATGTGACATATCACTAGGTCAGTAAGAGCACCCGTATACACAGATGTGACATATCACTAGGTCAGTAAGAGCACCTGTCTACACAGATGTGACATATCACTAGGTCAGTAAGAGCACCTGTCTACACAGATGTGACATATCACTAGGTCAGTAAGAGCACCTGTCTACACAGATGTGACATATCACTAGGTCAGTAAGAGCACCTGTCTACACAGATGGGACATATGACTAGGTCAGTAAGAGCACTCGTCTACACAGATGTGACATATCACTAGGTCAGTAAGAGCACCTGTCTACACAGATGTGACATATCACTAGGTCAGTAAGAGCACCTGTCTACACAGATGGCGACAATTGACTAGGTCAGTAGAGCACCCTGTCTACACAGATGTGACATATCACTAGGTCAGTAAGAGCACCTGTCTACACAGATGGGACATATCACTAGGTCAGTAAGAGCAACTCGTCTACACAGATGTGACATATCACTAGGTCATAAGAGCACCTGTCTACACAGATGTGACATAATCACTAGGTCAGTAAGAGCACCTGTCTACACAGATGGGACATATGACTAGGTCAGTAAGAGCACCTGTCTACACAGATGTGACATAATCACTAGGTCGTAAGAGCACCTGTCCTACACAGATGTGACATATCACTAGGTCAGTAAGAGCACCTGTCTACACAGATGGGACATATCACTAGGTCAGTAAGAGCACTCGTCTACACAGATGGGACATATCACTAGGTCAGTAAGAGCACTCGTCTACACAGATGTGACATATCACTAGGTCAGTAAGAGCACCTGTCTACACAGATGTGACATATCACTAGGTCACCAAGAGCACTCTTCTACACAGCTGGCAGAGTTGCCGACATTCAATGCTGGAGGCAGTTAGCTGACGTTTCTCAGCAGCAGTGTAATCGCTACTACTCAAATTAGGGAAAACGTCTGAAGCTTTGGCACCGGAATCCACACAGAATGTCCACAAAGGTCTGTCTAAACTTTTTATTAGTACCCACATAGATGAAGAAGTTGCAAGAGGCGTTAATACAGAACACCAAGTTGTACACGTGGTACATGAAAACTCCCAGGGATCGATAATTTGGTTTGTCCAGGAACATCGGGTACGTCATCAAGCTAGGGACAACAGCTGGCAGAATAGAAGGCATGCATGCACAGGTGTAGAAGATGCACAGACACAGAAGCATCTTTGTTGTTCTAGAAGACTCCGCGTCTTTTTTCGTGGCTTTCTGCAAGGTTTTATTGCTGGTCATTTGTAAACGTTTTTTGGCCACAAGCTTCATCTTGACCCCGATGGCCACACAGCCACAACCAACGAAGAAGACTAGGATGAAGAACAAATTCATGCAGACTTCGATGATGGTCCGCACTTCATGGTGGTCCCAGTAGATGTGTGTTCTGTCTGCGATCCCAACGGACATGTTCCGTGAGGCATCGAATACGTAGGCGAAGCGAAACCAAGTGCGAACGTACACCTGAAGGAGGGTGGAGAAAACGAGCGGAATAATGATTGCGATGATAGTTCGTCGAACTGTGACCAAAGATGGAAAATGCAGGGGCAAGAAGACGGCAATAAGCCTCTCCACCATTATCAGGACAGGGATGGAGACTGAAGTGGGTCCAGTGATCCAGTTGAGACAATCGGCCAGTTGATATAAATAGTACAAGGCATGTGCAGTTAGTTCAGAGTAGGGGAATCCCCCAGCGCCCGACTCGTATAGAGACTTGGGGCCGGAATTAATGGCTACCACAAACAGGATATCGGATACCGCCAAACTGAACAGTAGAATGTTGGAGCTTTTGTGAAGTCCGTGCTTGGCCAGGATTATTAGACTGAGAATGTTGCCGATGACACCAAACATGGATACGGACGGTGTGATGACGAAAAGAACGAGCCACTCAGCCAGGTCGGCAACTTGCTCCACCAGGGCGCCATGGTTGCCGCTTGGGGTCGCCGTGTTGGCTGGTGTGGCCGGGACTGGGTTGTGTCCGCTGCTGCAGAAGACGCCATTCAACACAGTGCAGTCCTGGGTCAGGTCTTGGATGGCGGCCATGGTGCTGGAGATAAGTGGTACAGAGGTTTCATGTCGACACGCTGAACATATTCGTCCAAACAATACACGTAGAAGGCTGAACATATTCGTCCAAACAATACACGTAGACACGCTCAACATATTTGTCCAAACAATACACTTAGACACGCTGAACATATTCGTCCAAACAATACACTTAGACACGCTTAACATATTTGTCCAAACAATACACTTAGACACGCTTAACATATTTGTCCAAACAATACACGTAGACACGCTTAACATATTTGTCCAAAAAATACACGTAGACACGCTTAACATATTTGTCCAGAAAATACACGTAGACACGCTTAACATATTTGTCCAAACAATACACGTAGACACGCTTAACATATTTGTCCAAAAATACACGTTGACACGCTTTACACATTTGTACAGAAAATACACGTAGACACGATTAAATATTTGTCGAAAATACACTAGACACGCTTAACATTTGTCCAAAAAACTAGAACGTTTAACATTTTTGCCCAGAAAATCAAAATTAACTATTTTAATTAACTGAAGAATTTTTGCCAAAAACCGTGCAGCTTCCGCAAATCTTGCACACCCTTTTTTGCGGAAAAACTTCCGTTTAAAATTTGCCAAAAACCCTGGGGAACGTTTCTATTTCCAAAACCGTGTAGATTACGAAATGTTGCACACCGCTGCAGGACGTTCCGCTCAATGTTGCACGACCGCTGCAGGACGTTCCGCTCAATGTTGCACGACCGATGCAGGACGTTGCGCTCAAGCCCAGATTTTCAAAGCAATGTTACGTTCGGTAGTTTATTAGCCAGCGGGCTCCGTTGCGAAAGTGTTACGCACCCAGATCGTAATCCCGCATATCCGCGTTCGAAACACAGCTGCGTTGGTATTTTATGAAATGGTATGGGTGCCGGTCGTTTAGAAAGCAATGGCAAACTACTGAACGTAAACTTGCCCAGGAATCACGAACAGCCAAAAAATGTTGGGGTTGACTGGTACGTCCTGTAAAGGATATGCAACAACTTGTTGGTTTATTAGCCGCCATTGTGGTGAGGGTGTTACGACCGCATTCCGCATACCGCGTTCTAAACACAGCTGCGGGAGATTTGGAAGCAGACCGCCTTGCAAAGGTTTTCATATAATGGTATTAGTGCCGGTCGTTCAGAAAGTAATCACAAGCTACTGAACGTAAACTGGCCAAGAAATTACAAAAACCCAAAAATGCTGGGGTCGCCCGATGTGCTATCATTGATATGCAACTAACTAAAAGTTTGTCTTTGCTTTCTGAGCGAGAAATCTACAACCCACTAGACCACCCTCAGCACAGGAAGTTTAAACACGAGCCGCTGAGACCTACCAACCATGGTGCTGTTATAATTAAAATACGTATAACAGAATCAGCTTAAAACAGGTTCACATAGCTTAAGAAGTACATTTAATGGCGTTGGTTGATACTCAGAAAAAGAAGAGGAATACAACAGAGATTAGTGATCACGCTAGACAATATAATCATTGATAGTTTTAGTACCCCCATCGGGACTCGGATAGCCAGGTCTACCATTCGCATGAACCCACAGCTATGGAATATGGACAGCATTCGTAAACAACCATTGAAATAGAACCATAGGTTTGAGACTGTGATATTAACTGAGCTTAGACCAAACAATACACACAAACACACTTGTTTATATAACTAAGCATAGACGAAACAACAAACACAAACACACTTGTTTACTTAACTGAGCAATGACCAAACAACAAACACAAACACACTTGTTTACTTAACATCCCTGTAACCAAATCAACTTGAAATGGGATCATTTAATACCAGCGTGTGCTCTGCCGAATGACGTAAGCATTCATATGTTTTCACGTACCATGTCAACTCTAGTAGGTCCCAAGTTAGGAGACTGGGTTCACCCAAAGCCCCATCTGTAGGCAGAAGATGGCTCTCCTGTTGGGAACTCTAGGCTTGATCATAACCACTCACCACGACGGGACGTCTTTGTAATAAGGTCAAAATCTGCATGTTTGTGGCTCCTATTGTAGGGGTAGAGCTTCACATCAGTCGTGTACCTTACAGGTCAGTGTGTTCGAGTCCCGTAAGTATTTATGTCAGGTATGCTTCTTCCATGTACGGCAACAAGCTCCATCTACCTGGGGGTAAACTGTGTTTCTAAGCAATTAAGTCAGGACGTGGCATTACGACCTACTCTTGAGATCTCCAACAGTCGTGGATGTTTAGCGTGCATACATGCCCAGCGCAACGCCTGCTTGTCGCCCTTATCTGAGACGGCACCGTGTCTGATCACAATACACAAAAGGTTGGGGGTGAGCGTCATGTCATCAGATATTTCTACTCTTGAACACATTTTTAGGATCTACCCCGGGACCTTCTTAGCCTACTTCCTCAGGTAGAGGAGAAGAGTAGAAGGGAAAATCAGAAGGGAACAGCAGAAGAGAACAGAAGAAGAGAACAGTGGAAGAGAAAGGTTGAAGAGAACAGTAGAAGAGAACAGTCGAAGAGAACAGTAGAATGGAAAAGTAGAAATGAACAGTAGAAGAGAACAATAGAAGAGAAGAGACACACGAAGAATAAAACATGTCTATAACAGAACAAGTCCTGAAGCAGGATCATGCGATGGATCTGTGAAGTGCTAGTTCTATCACATGGTGTAGACCAGAGTGCTAGCTTTATCACATGTTGTAGACTTGAGTGACAGATCTATCACATGTTGTAGTCTTGAGTGACAGATCTATCACATGTTGTAGACTTGAGTGACAGATCTATCACATGTTGTAGACTTGAGTGACAGATCTATCACATGTTGTAGACTTGTGTGCCCGATCTATAAACATTTTGTAGACTTGAGTGACAGATCAAATCACATTTTGGGAGACTTGAGTGACAGATCTATCACATTTTGTAGATTTGAGGGGAACAGATCTTCACATTTTGTACCCTTAAAAGTGACAAAATTACACGGTTGCAGACTTGAGGGACAGATCTATCACGTTTTTGTAGTTTTTGAGTGCCCGATCTATCACTGTTGTGATTTGAGTGAAAGTTTAAATCACAGTTGTGGGGACTTGAGTGACAGATCTATCACATTTTGTAGCCCTTGAGTGACAGATCTATCACATTTTTGTAGACTTGATTTGACAGACTATCCCCTTGTTGCAACTTGAGTGACAGATCTTTCAGTGTTGTAGTTTTGGAGTGACAGATCTATCACGTGTTGAAAGATTTGAGGACAGATCTATAACATGTTTTTAGACTTGAGGAAAAAAGATCTATCACATGTTGTAATTTGAGGGGCAGATCTATCCCGGTTGTAAAATTTGAGGGCTAGATCAAATCACAAGTTGTAGACTTGAGGGGCCCGTCAAACACAGTTGTAAAACCTGAGTAAACAGATCTATCACATGTTGTAGACCTGTGACAGATCTATCACATGTTGTAGATTTGGGTTTTGACAGATCTATCACAGTTGTAAAAGGAGTGACAGATTATCACATGTTGTAGACCTGAGTGCAGATCAATCACTGTTGTAGACTTGAGTGAAAAGATCTATACATGTTGTAAAATTGAGTGACAGATTATCACATTTTGTGGGACTTGAGGACAGATCTATCACATTTTGTAGACCTGAGTGCGATGTATCACATGTTGTAAATTTGAGGGGCCAGATCTATCACATGTTGTGGGACATGAGTGTGGGCTCTGTCACATGTTGTAGACTGGTGACGGGATCTATCACATGTTGTAGATTTGAGGGGACAGATCTATCAATTTGTAAAATGAGTGACAGATTTTAACAGGTTGTAGATTTGAGTGACAGATCTATCACATGTTGTAGATTTGAGTGACAGATCTATCAAAATGTTTTTTGGAACTTAAAGGGGACAGTCTACCCACATGTTGTAGACCTGAGGGGACAGTTTACACATGTTGTAGCCCTTGATTGAAGATCTATCAATGTTTTTGACATGAGTGCAGCTCTGTCACATGTTGTAGACTGAGTGTAGCTCTGTCCCCTGTTGTAGCCCTGAGTGACGATCTATCACAGGGTTGTAGCCCTTGAGTGACAAAATCTATCAATGTTGTAGACTTGAGTGCCAGATCTAAATGTTTAGCCCTTGAGTGACAGATCTATAAATGTTGTAGCCCTTGGTCGAGCTTTATCACATGTTGTGGACTTGAGAGACAGATCTATCACATGTTGTAGACTTAAAGGTGCGACTCTATCACATGTTTTTAGACTTGATTGCGAGCTCTATCCCCATGTTGTAGACTTGAGTGACAGATCTATCAATGTTGTAGATTTTAAGGCGAGCTCTATCACATGTTGTAAAATTGAGTGCGAGCTCTATCCATGTTGTAAAACTTGAGAGACGATCTATCATTTGTTGTAGACTTGAGTGCGAGCTCTACACATGTTGTAGCCCTTGAGTACAGATCTATCACATGTTGTAGACTTGAGTGACAGATCTATCACATGTTGTAGACTTGAGTGACAGAACTATCACATGTTGTAGATCTGAGTAAGAGATCTATCTTATGTTGTAGACCTGTGTGACAGATCTATCACATGTTGTAGACTTGAGTGACAGATCTATCACATGTTGTAGACTTGAGTGACAGATCTATCCCATGTTGTAGACTTGAGTGACAGATCTATCACATGTTGTAGACTTGAGTGCGAGCTCTATCACATGTTGTAGACTTGAGTGACAGATCTATCACATGTTGTAGACTTGAGTAACAGATCTATCACATGTTGTAGACTTGAGTGACAGATCTATCACATGTTGTAGACTTGAGTGCGAGCTCTATCACATGTTGTAGACTTGAGTGACAGATCTATCCCAGGTTGTAGACTTGAGTGACAGATCTATCACATGTTGTAGACTTGCGTGCGAGCTCTATCACATGTTGTAGACTTGAGTGACAGATCTATCACATGTTGTAGACTTGAGTAACAGATCTATCACATGTTGTAGACTTGAGTGACAGATCTATCACATGTTGTAGACCTGAGTGACAGATCTATCACATGTTGTAGACCTGAGTGACAGATCTATCACATGTTGTAGACCTAAGTGACAGATCTATCACATGTTGTAGACTTGAATGACAGATCTATCACATGTTGTAGACTTGAGTGACAGATCTATCACATGTTGTGGACTTGAGTGACAGATCTATCACATGTTGTAGACCTGAGTGACAGATCTATCACATTTTGTAGACCTGAGTGACAGATCTATCACATGTTGTAGACTTGATTGCTAGCTCTATCACATGTGACAGATCTATCACATGTTGTAGACCTGAGTGACAGATCTATCACATGTAGTAGACCTGAGTGACAGATCTATCACATGTTGTAGACTTGAGTGACAGATTTATCACATGTTGTAGACTTGAGTGCTAGCTCTATCACATGTTGTAGACTTGAGTGACAGATCTATCACATGTTGTAGACCTGAGTGACAGATCTATCACATGTTGTAGACATGAGTGACAGATCTATCACATGTTGTAGACTTGAGTGCTAGCTCTATCACATGTTGTAGACTTGAGTGCTAGCTCTATCACATGTTGGAGACTTGAGTGACAGATCTATCACATGTTGTAGACCTGAGTGACAGATCTATCACATGTTTACATGAGTACAGATCTATCACATGTTGTGACTTGAGTGAATCTATCACATGTTGTAGACCTGAGTGACAGATCTATCACATGTTGTAGACTTGAGTGACAGATCTATCACATGTTGTAGACCTGAGTGACAGATCTATCACATGTTGTAGACTTGAGTGACAGATCTATCACGTGTTGTAGACTTGAGTGACAGATCTATCACATGTTGTAGACTTGAGTGACAGATCTATCACATTAGGCTTGAGTGACAGATCTATCACATGTTGTAGATTGAGTGCTAGCTCTTTTCACATGTTGTAGACTTGAGTGCTAGCTCTATCACATGTTGTAGACATGA
The DNA here is from genome assembly GCA_014155875.1 of Cepaea nemoralis. Classification (NCBI taxonomy): domain Eukaryota; kingdom Metazoa; phylum Mollusca; class Gastropoda; order Stylommatophora; family Helicidae; genus Cepaea; species Cepaea nemoralis. The sequence continues at coordinate 22,118 of JACEFZ010018041.1, read as the reverse complement.
GTGACAGATCTATCACATGTTGTAGACATGAGTGCTGGCTCTATCACATGTTGTAGACTTGAGTGACAGATCTATCACATGTTGTAGACATGAGTGACAGATCTATCACATGTTGTAGACCTGAGTGACAGATCTATCACATGTTGTAGACATGAGTGACAGAACTATCACATGTTGTAGACTTGATTGCTAGCTCTATCACATGTTGTAGACTTGAGTGACAGATCTATCACATGTTGTAGACTTGAGTGACAGATCTATCACATGTTGTAGACTTGAGTGGACAGATCTATCACATGTTGTAGACTTGAGTGACAGATCTATCAACATGTTGTAGACTTGAGTGACAGATCTATCATATTTGTAGACCTGAGTGACAGACTCTATCACATGTTGTAGACTTGAGTGACAGATCTATCACATGTTGTAGACCTTGAGTAACAGATCTATCACATGTTGTAGACTTGAGTGACAGATCTATCACATGTTGTAGACTGAGTGACAGATCTATCACATGTTGTAGACTTGAGTGACAGATCTATCACATGTTGTAGACTTGAGTGACAGATCTATCACATGTTGTAGACCTGAGTACAGATCTATTCACATGTGTAGACTTGAGTGACAGATCTATCACATGTTGTAGACCTGAGTACAGAATCTATCACATGTTTGTAGACTTGAGTGACAGAATCTATCACATGTTGTAGACTTGAGTGACAGATCTATCACATGTTGTAGACCTGAGTGGTAGCTCTATCACATGTTGTAGACTTGAGTGACAGATCTATCACATGTTGTAGACCTGAGTACTAGCTCTATCACATGTTGTAGACCTGAGTGACAGATCTATCACATGTTGTAGACTTGAGTAACAGAACTATCACATGTTGTAGACCTGAGTAACAGAACTATCACATGTTGTAGACCTGAGTAACAGAACTATCACATGTTGTAGACCTGAGTAACAGATCTATCACATGTTGTAGACTTGAGTGACAGATCTATCACATGTTGTAGACCTGAGTAACAGATCTATCACATGTTGTAGACCTGAGTGACAGATCTATCACATGTTGTAGACTTGAGTGACAGATCTATCACATGTTGTAGACCTGAGTAACAGAACTATCACATGTTGTAGACCTGAGTAACAGAACTATCACATGTTGTAGACCTGAGTAACAGAACTATCACATGTTGTAGACCTGAGTAACAGAACTATCACATGTTGTAGACCTGAGTAACAGACTCTATCACATGTTGTAGACCTTGAGTGACAGAATCTATCACATGTTGTAGACCTGAGTGAACAGAATCTATCACATGTTGTAGACCTTGAGTGAACAGAAATCTATCACATGTTGTAGACTTGAGTGACTAGCTCTATCACATGTTGTAGACCTGAGTAACAGAATCTATCATCATGTTGTAGACCTGAGTAACTAGAATCTATCACATGTTGTAGACTTGAGTGAACAGACTTATCACATGGTGTAGACTTGAGTGACAGAACTATCACATGTTGTAGACATGAGTGACAGATCTATGACTATGTTGTAGACCTTGAGTGACAGAACTGTATCACATGTTGTAGACTTGATTGCTAGCTCTAGTCACATGTTGTAGACTTGAGTGACAGATCTATCACATGTTACAGATATCACATGTTGTAGACCTGAGTGACAGATCTATCACAATGTTGTAGACTTGAGTGACAGATCTATCACATGTTGTAGACTTGAGTGACAGATCTATCACATGTTGTAGACTTGAGTGACAGATCTATCATATGTTGTAGACTTGAGTGCTAGCTCTATAACATGTTGTAGACTTGAGTGACAGATCTATCACATGTTGTAGACATGAGTGACAGATCTATCATATGTTGTAGACTTGAGTGCTAGCTCTATAACATGTTGTAGACTTGAGTGACAGATCTATCACATGTTGTAGGCTTGAGTGACAGATCTATCACATGTTGTAGACTTGAGTGACAGATCTATCACATGTTGTAGACTTGAGTGACAGATCTATCATATGTTGTAGACTTGAGTGCTAGCTCTATAACATGTTGTAGACTTGAGTGACAGATCTATCACATGTTGTAGACATGAGTGACAGATCTATCACATGTTGTAGACTTGAGTGCTAGCTCTATCACATGTTGTAGACTTGAGTGACAGATCTATCACATGTTGTAGACTTGAGTGACAGATCTATCACATGTTGTAGACTTGAGTGCTAGCTCTATCACATGTTGTAGACATGAGTGACAGATCTATCATATGTTGTAGACATGAGTGCTAGCTCTATCACATGTTGTAGACTTGAGTGACAGATGTATCACATGTTGTAGACTTGAGTGACAGATCTATCACATGTTGTAGACTTGAGTGACAGATCTATCATATGTTGTAGACTTGAGTGACAGATCTATCACATGTTATAGATTTGAGTGCTAGCTCTGTCACATGTTGTAGACTTGAGTGACAGATCTATCACATGTGACAGATCTATCACATGTTGTAGACTTGAGTGACAGATCTATCACATGTTGTAGACTTGAGTGACAGATCTATCACATGTTGTAGACTTGAGTGACAGATCTATCATATGTTGTAGACTTGAGTGACAGATCTATCATATGTTGTAGACTTGAGTGACAGATCTATCACATGTTGTAGACTTGAGTGACAGATCTATCACATGTTGTAGACTTGAGTGACAGATCTATCACATGTTGTAGACTTGAGTGACAGATCTATCACATGTTGTAGACTTGAGTGACAGATCTATCATATGTTGTAGACTTGAGTGCTAGCTCTATAACATGTTGTAGTCTTGAGTGACTGATCTATCACATGTTGTAGGCTTGAGTGACAGATCTATCACATGTTGTAGACTTGAGTGCTAGCTCTATCACATGTTGTAGACTTGAGTGCTAGCTCTATCACATGTTGTAGACATGAGTGACAGATCTATCACATGTTGTAGACATGAGTGACAGATCTATCACATGTTGTAGACTTGAGTGACAGATCTATTACATGTTGTAGACATGAGTGACAGATCTATCACATGTTGTAGACTTGAGTGACAGATCTATCACATGTTGTAGACCTGAGTGACAGATCTATCACATGTTTTAGACTTGAGTGCATGGAGGAATAGGTGGCCAGTCTTTCTTCCCATAGCAAGCGACGATCCTACTTGTATAACTCTCGTCCGACAGCGCTCATGTCATTGTGAACCCTTTCGAACAGATCCACAAACTCACCAGCTAAAACTTTTCTGTGGTAGGATAGGTTTGTTAGACAAACACGTAAAACCTATCTGTGGTAGGATAGGTTTGTTAGACAAACACGTAAAAACTATCTATGGTAGGATAGGTTTGTTAGACAAACACGTAAAACTATCTATGGTAGGATAGGTTTGTTGGACAAACACGTAAAACCTATCTATGGTATCATAGGTTTGTTGGACAAACACGTAAAACCTATCTGTGGTAGAATAGGTTTGTTAGACAAACACGTAAAACCTATCTAAGGTAGCATAGGTTTGTTAGACAAACACGTAAAACCTATCTATGATAACATAGGTTTGTTAGACAAACACTTAAAACCTATCTATGGTAACATAGGTTTTGGTAGACAAACACGTTAAACCTATCTATGGTAGCATAGGTTTGTTAGACAAACACGTAAAACCTATCTGTGGTAGCATAGTTTTGTTAGAGAAACACGTAAAACCTATCTGTGGTAGAATAGGTTTGTTAGACAAACACGTAAAACCTATCTAAGGTAACATAGGTTTGTTAGACAAACACGTAAAACCCATCAATGGTAACATAGGTTTGTTAGACAAACTCGTAAAACCTATCTGTGGTAGCATAGGTTTGTTAGACAAACACGTGAAACCTATCTATGGTAGCATATGTTTGTTTGACAAACACGTAAAACCTATCTTTGGTAGTATAGGTTTGTTAGACAAAAGTGTAAAGCGCATGGACTGAGTTACCTGTTACATGGGTTCCGTGTCCTGTTTTTTGAACCTCAAAATACGAACTGTGTACAAGAAACACGAGCCAGAAGTGCCAGCAGACACGAGACGACAAAAATACATTATTTATCTTCTTGATGCAAATTGACTTTTCAAAACAACCAACTGCCATCATACATTGCCATGGATATGTGGATTTAATTACCAAAATAAAGATTATTAATTAAATAAACGACAATAGAAATTACCAGGGACATCGCCAGCAATACTGTCTTTGACAGACTTGGTAATCTCCGGAGTAAATGGGAAATTACCTGCTCTAGGTCTAACATTAAGTGCGGCGTAATGGATGACTGTCAGAAGATGGCTGTTGGAACATGTCATTTTCTGGGTGTGAGTGACTTGATGACGCGGCAGTCGCTGTGAGGGCTGGGCCCTCATGGAAATGTCACCCATTTAGCCTAACCAGTCGTATTAGAGGCATCATGAAAGTAATTAATTCCGTCACAGCTGTGTGAAGTTAACTGCACATATTATGGCAGCCCTTTGGTCAATTAGTCACAGCGGCTTCATTTCGACAATGATTGTGTTCATTATGTAAATAAGTTGTACTAGACTTCTTGCATTCGTGCGAGAGGTCACAAAAAGAGGAACAGTATGCCAATGTTGACATATGCACGAGCAGACGGCAGGTGGGAACATTAACATAATTTATTATGACGAATTGACTTCATTTAAGTCTCCGTGGATGGATTCTCATGGTTCAATCACAAGTCATTCTTGTGTCCCCAGCGTGGTGTTTATAGAGAATAGTTCTTGTACGTAACTGCATGCTAACCAAAGTTCACAATCAACAGTGAAGAAATAGAACATGTCACAAACTAGATATCTTGGCTACGCAATGAAAAATCTCTTGGACGGTTCCAAAAGGAGGCAGGTGTAGAATGACCAAAGCAAAGTACAGGTTAAACAGTACCTACGTCACAACACGAGCAGAGAAGAAGAAAGTACAATTGTTGACAACACGCTTCTTTCCTCCGGCAACATACGGAAGTCAGTCGTGAATATTTTCGCAATCATGAAAGAAGGAAGCGTGGACTTGTGAACGTCAGTGTTCAAGAAGAGTTCTTAGAATATGGTGGACCAAGAAGAACAAACACACCGACACTCTGCACGATCTGAACAGCGAATCAAGAAACATACCGACACTCTGCACGATCTGAACAGCGAAGAAAGAAACATACCGACACTCTGCGCGATCTGAACAGCGAAGCAAAGTGACTCATAAACATTAAAATGTCAGGGAAATTGAAATCCTTTGGCCATGTTAAACTTTGGCCATGTTACACTTTGGCCATGTTAAACTTTGGCCATGTTAAACTTTGGCCATGTTAAACTGTGGCCATGTTAAACTTTGGCCATGTTAAACTTTGGCCATGTTAAACTTTGGCCATGTTAAACTGTGGCCATGTTAAACTTTGACCATGTTAAACTTTGGTCATGTTAAACTTTGGCCATGTTAAACTTTGGCCATGTTAAACTGTGGCCATGTTAAACTTTGGCCATGTTAAACTTTGGCCATATTAAACTTTGGCCATATTAAACTTTGGCCATGTTAAACTGTGGCCATGTTAAACTTTGGCCATGTTAAACTTTGGCAATGTTAAACTTTGGCCACGTTAAACTGTGGCCATGTTAAACTTTGGCCATGTTAAACTGTGGCCATGTTAAACTTTGGCCATGTTAAACTTTGGCCATGTTAAACTTTGGTCATGTTAAACTTTGGCCATGTTAAACTTTGGCCATGTTAAACTTTGGCCATGTTAAACTTTGGCCATGTTAAACTGTGGTCATGTTAAACTTTGGCAATGTTAAACTTTGGCCATGTTAAACTTTGGCCATGTTAAACTTTATCCATGTTAAACTGTGGCCATGTTAAACTTTGGCCATGTTAAACTTTGGCCATGTTAAACTTTGGCCATGTTAAACTGTGGCCATGTTAAACTTTGACCATGTTAAACTTTGGTCATGTTAAACTTTGGCCATGTTAAACTTTGGTCATGTTAAACTTTGGCCATGTTAAACTTTGGCCATGTTAAACTTTGGCCATGTTAAACTTTGGCCATGTTAAACTGTGGTCATGTTAAACTTTGGCAATGTTAAACTTTGGCCATGTTAAACATTATCCATGTTAAACTGTGGCCATGTTAAACTTTGGCCATGTTAAACTTTGACCATGTTAAACTTTGGCATGTTAAACGGTACAGTGGCTGGGTAGGAACAGAGATTGAGGGCAGGGTTGCTGGGAGACGGAGCAGGAATTGACCAGCGCCAGGATGGACGTTGGACAATGAAGACAGCTTAATATTGAAAATATACGAGACATAAGAACTGGTGAATGATGAAGAGTTTTGTACGCGAGACGCCGGGAGGGCGATGTTCTGCAGTGAAGCAGCTGATCTCAGTGTTAGGGAAGTTGGGGATTGGATTTCTGTGTCTCTATGTCTCTGTGTCTCCTCAACTGCACTGTAAGCATAAGAAGGCCTCGGCCAACGGATCACTTATAGAGAAGATATACAGCTTTTTTGGTCATGTGATGAGAAGAGAGGCGCTGGAGAACATCATGACAACTGGAAAGATCGAGGGGAAGAGAGGCAGAAGGCAGACCAAGAGAAATGATGCTGGATGGATTGAGACGGTGGCATGGAGGAATATCAATGGCAGAGTTGATCTAGAAAACCAAAGACAGAGATCTGTGGAGAGTCATGAACGCCTACACCAGTCGGCACGGCACTTGATGATGATGATAATGATATTGCATATCCTTTTCCTTTTTACAGGACATCGCTGTCAACACCAGCATTTTACTGCTGTTGTTCATGTCTTGGCAAGTTTACGTTGAGTAGTTTGCCATTGTTTTCTGAACGACATGCTCCCATACCAACTCGTTAAAACCCAGCGCAACGCGGTCTGCTGCCTAATCGGTCGCAGCTGTGTTTCGAACGCGGTTAAGCGGGCTTACAAATCGCGTCCGTAAGACCTTAGCCACGGAGGGCGGCAGAGCAGATAGGATTATTTAAATAAACCGGAGACAGTGAAGATGGGGGTGGCGAGAAGTGTGTGGAGAATATCGTGACGAGAGGATGACAGACAGGCTCAGGTGTTGACAGCTGCAAGTGTAAGAAACAAACTCAGCAATCGTTTTAGAAACAAGTTAGTTGCATAATGTTTACAGGACGCCACAGTCAACCCCAGAATTTTTCGGCTGTTTGTGACTCCTTGGCAAGTTCACGTTCAGTAGTTTGCTTTCTTGAAAGACCGGCATTCATACTATTTTATAAAAACCAAGGCAAGGTGGTCTGTTTAAAAATCTCCCGAAGCTGTGATTCGATCGCGAGATGCGGGAGTACGAACTGAGTCGGTGACACCTTCTCCACGGAGCGGACTCTCAGCAAAACGATAAGGACAAGACAAAATCGGTTGATGAGAAATGAGAACAGATGAGGTGTACTAGCGAAGTTAACCGTGTGTATACATACTGGACACGACAGTTGATGTGACATGTGAACAGATGAGGTGGACTAGCGAAGTTAACCTGTGTGGATACATACTGGACACGGCAGTTGATGAGCCATGTGAACAGATGAGGTGGAGTAGCGAAGTTAACCTGTGTGGATACATACTGGACACGACAACCGATGTGGCATGTGGACAGATGAGACATGAGAACAGATGAGGTGGACTAGCGAAGTTAACCTGTGTGCATACATACTGGACACGACAGTTGATGTGACATGTGTACAGATGAGGTGGAGTAGCGAAGTTAACCTGTGTGGATACATACTGGACACGACAACCGATGTGGCATGTGGACAGATGAGACATGTGAACAGATGAGGTGGACTAGCGAAGTTAACCTGTGTGGATACATACTGGACACGACAACCGATGTGGCATGTGGACAGATGAGACATGTGAACAGATGAGGTGGACTAGCGAAGTTAACCTGTGTGGATACATACTGGACACGACAACCGATGTGGCATGTGGACAGATGAGACATGTGAACAGATGAGGTGGACTAGCGAAGTTAACCTGTGTGGATACATACTGGACACGGCAGTTGATGAGCCATGTGAACAGATGAGGTGGATTAGCGAAGTTAACCTGTGTGGATACATACTGGACACGACAACCAATGTGGCATGTGGACAGATGAGACATGTGTACAGATGAGGTGGACTAGCGAATTTAACCTGTGTGGATACATACTGGACACGACAGGCAGAGAAGGCTAGAGGGATGTTTGACCGAGTGAGCATTAGACGGCTGTGCTACACAATACATCATTTTAGATATTGAAAGTAACCTATATTGGAAAACTGAAGTGTTTGTCACAGTTACAAAATAGAAAATTGCGAAATTGAAACTGCCATGTGTTGTCTAATGCGCCAGAAATTGTTGCAAAAGACACTTCACACGTACGGTCTGCAGTCTGTTTTGATATGAAGCGTTGTTGTGAGATCTGTCGTTCTAAATATATTGGTATGAAGCTTTGGTGTGAGGTTTGTTATTCTAAGTATATTGGTACGAAGCTTTGTTGTGAGGTTTGTAGTTCTAAATACTTTAATATGAAGCTTTGTTGTGAGGTTTGTCGTTCTAAATATTTTGATATGAAGCTTTGTTGTGAGGTTTGTCGTTCTAAATACTTTGATATGAAGCTTTGTTGTGAGGTTTGCCGTTCGAAATATTTTGAGGCCTGGAAATGAATTCTAGAAAGAGTTATGCTGCAGCAAGAAAGCAATTAGTGGTTTTCAATTAACTAGTACAACATTCGCTCCCTCATCTTCATGTGCCCTGCCAACTGGCGTAGGCGTTCATGTCACTCCACATATCTCGGTCCTTGGTGTTCTTGGTCAGCTCTGATGACGATATATTTCTCTATGTCATTGTCTCAGTCCTTTTATCATGAGTTTCTTCGATCTGCCTCTTCTCGCACTGACCTTTCCAGTTGTCACGATGTTTGTCATTGCCTCTCTTGTCATCACATGACCAATTATGGCTGTTTGTACTCGTTCTTAAAGTTGTATAGGCTTTCGCTTTCATTAGACTCTTCCTAGGCAATTGTTGTAGGCTGCCCTGACAGTCAATTTGTACCATTAGCCCCAGGAACCACATCTCCGTTGCGATTACATTCGGTGGAGGGCAATACAGAAACGTCGCTCGTGTTGTCTAGTGAGACAAAAATGTGTTGTGAGACACCACCAGATCACCCAGACCTAGAGAAAAAGTGATTGAAGTGAGCTGTGAACAGAAGACAACAAGGCATCGCCTTGAAATCTGACCTATACTCTGCAGGCACAACATGTATAGCGTCATAGGGATGGACAGTTCAATTGTCTGAAGCTACAAAGTCTGTCTCTTCCTCGAATAACTAATATTGCGAAGCATCTTCCATATGACCACTATGTAAAGCCTAGCTGCGCAGCAGAAGTCTGTAAACATATTTAAAAATAAAAACAAAACACATATACGCGTGACCTTGTGCTGACTGGATAAGCCGATCAGAGTCTCTAGTTAGTTAGTTAGTCGCAGTTCCAACTTCACGGCAACGGGTCGTCCCCATTATGCTCCGTTCCTGTGCCAGTGAATATCACACAAAATGCTCCTCACTGTCCAATGTGAAAAGTGGAAAAGACAGGAGTCTCGGCTAGCCAACAGCCCGCACAGGTACACTGTGCATAATGTCGCCACCAGAATGCCAACACAAAAGTCCTCTACGAAAATTACAGTTCATCGTCGATGGAATCGCAGTCACCAGAAAGACTTCATTGACCCGGGTTTTCTCATATGGCTCGGTCTCTTTCCGCAGGGCGACACGCCGAAAGTGTCGCACAAAGCACGAACTCCGTAGCTCCCGCGTCGACCTCCAAAAGTCTCCTGAAAAATGCACTCGTGAACCGAAAAGGCAAACCAGTCAATTCAGCAACAACCTGTAGCCATTGTTTCCGAACATGCAGTTTACTGTACAAACAAAAGCGGACAGACGTAAAAGCATTCCACATGAATTTCACAGCTCACAGTGTCGCATCACGCACTCACTCAGTAGCAGGGCGACGGAACCATAAACTATCAGTCCAACATGAGGAAAATGCGAATGCAAACCGCAGCCACAAGGATATAAAAAACGCATGAAAAACCACCATGTTGGGGACCGGAAGTCTTAGAAAATGTATAGTATAAGATTAAGAGATGGTATGAAACAAGAGAAGGTATAAGAGGACCACTAAGAAGATGAGTAAATGAAATCAAGATAGACAAAGAGTTGGACATAACAATAACTAGTGTGAATTAAAACAAAACATGAATGAGGAGTTAGTAAACTATCTTCTGGCATGAGGCCTTACAAGCTCAGATGTCTGATATCAGAAGAAACTTGTGGTAGATGTTTCTAATTGTGTGATACTTAGTTTACATTCACTTTATACATTATATCTACAAATCTGAGATACTTTGGTCTTTTTTCTGTTGTTTACATCAATCAAAATTGCAATGATCACAATCACACTGCTCTACAAAAAATGGCTGCTGTTAATTCAGTTTAGAAATATCGACAGATTATGTCTGCATGTCTTCTCATATTGCAGTCATGAGTATGTGTGAACTCAATCAAAATATCAGCAAAGGATGTTTTAAATGTGTTTCTCACTATATAAAACAGAAAAATGCCTATTGGTTATCTATAACCTGTCCAGTTACTGTTACATCACTTTTCATATTTGTGGACAAGTTCTGAGCTGTCACTGACTTAGACCTTTGTAGTGGCTATATTATTATGAGAAAAAGAGCTCTAATTTTTATCTGATGGGTTCATTCAGTAGTAGCATGTCCTTTGCAGAACCTCGCTCCCATAACAACCTTCCGGAAAACCTCCCGATCAGAGTCTCTGACTTTCGATATGTTTTACGACAAGAAAGCAAACACGAATGACATAACTGTGTGTACACGTAAAATTGGTCAAGAGAAGACTTATATCATTGTTAGTGTACATGAAGGACAGCCACCACTGTCCATGACTGCCATTGACGCAGTCTAGCAGAAGCTATATGCACAATGTCCACGTAGTTATAGGTGCATGAGTTCATCAGCTGCTGTGTTATTTCATGTAGTGATAAGTGCTTGTGTTCATCATCTGTTGTGCTGTTCCATGTGGTGATACATGAAATATGTTCATTAGCTGTTGTGCTGTTCCATGTAGTGATACATGAATGTGTTCATCAGCTGTTGTGTTGGTCCATGTGGTGATACATGCAAGTGTTCATATGTCAGGATGAAAGTCTGTGTCTCGAGCATGTCTGTGTGAAAGTCTGTGTTTCCAACATGTCTGGGTGAAAGTCAGTGTTTCCGACAGGCCTGGGTGAAAGTCTGTGTCACCGGCCTGTATGAAAGTTTGTGTCACCGGCCTGTGTGAAAGTCTGTATCCTACAGGTCAGGGTGAAAGTCTGTGTCTCCAGACAAGCTGTCAAAGTGTTGGGTAGGACATAGATAGGACAAGAGACAGAAGAGGGGTAAGGACAGATATGACGTAGATAAGGACCTCTACAAGGGAGTAGATAGAGTAGAGACAGAAGGCAAGCTATAACTTAGAACAGTTATAAGACAGGACTTAGGTGGGGACACGGACGTGTCATATCTAGGACACCAGCAACACCAACCCCGTGGATAGGGCGGGGGACGCTAGCTCACTGGATAACACCCGTAAACAGACTTAACAGCAGTACAACCCAAGGTTGACATGAACAAGACCACTGTACTACGTGACGAATAGAACAGCACGGGGTTTTGCTGACCGCACGGGATTTAGGACGACCAGGCCTGGGAGTCGACTGAACTTACTCAGATGGGACAGGACAGCCTTCCAGACAGGACGTGTGTGATTTTTCCGAGAGCCAATATGTAGTTTACGAGGGCGCAAGTTACAGATAGCGAGAGTTGAGTTGTATCTGATTATGTATGAGTTTTGTGAAGAAAGGCTACCACTGTATATGTAGACAGGCAGTCACCGCCTGGTCATGAGTGTATGAATATCTCAGGAACGCCTGAATTAAACGTGTATAAATTCCATCCACGCAACTGATGTTTCTTTGAGGTGTGGATGAAGTAGCGAGATTGCCTGTATGCAATATAAGATGTTGACACAGGCCATAGCTTCAGTTTCAGCCACGTCCCCCATAGTCAGTCTGCTTGTGGTCTAGGAGAAAACACCAGTTCTCCCTCCGACCTGAGCCGTAATAGCACATGAGCTTGTCACGCGTCGGACACAAACCCATCTGTGTAGGTAACTACCTCACCCTGAGAATAAGTCTGAAATATCAAGGCCTGTAATTTCTGTCTTCACATTTATAGTATTTTGTTTCCCTGCCCTGTCTTGTTCAGTCTTATGTAAACTAAACATGACCTCATATTCTGTGCTGTCCTGCTTATGTCCTAATATGTCTTCCCCTCTCCCCACGTATCTACACTTCCAATGAAGGTCTGGCATGTTTGGGAGAGGGTGTGATGGACTGGCTTTCGGAATAGTCGTTGCTTAAAATATAACATCTTAATTGTTTCCTGGATGTCAACACCAGGAAAGTCTAGATAATTTAATTAAAGAATCAGTAGAAGTACGACCCCAAAGACAAGCAGAAGAGTTCCGGTAACTGGGTTCTGTGAGACTTCCGTGATGGTTATTAGTTAGTCTACAGATCATCTTCACTGAACATGGAACCTTTTAGCGGCTGAAGGTCATGTCTTACTTGGACTGTGTAACTACATGGTCTGAAGTTCATGTCTGACTACGATTGTGTAACTGCATGGTCTGAAGTTCATGTCTGACTACGATTGTGTAACTGCATGGTCTGAAGTTCATGTCTGACTACGATTGTGTAACTGCATGGTCTGAAGTTCATGTCTGACTACGATTGTGTAACTGCATGGTCTGAAGTTCATGTCTGACTACGATTGTGTAACTGCATGGTCTGAAGTTCATGTCTGACTACGAATGTTTAGCTACATGGTCTGAAGTTCATGTCTGACTACGACTGTATAGCTATATGATCTATATTCCCACCCAGAAGTGGGCAAATCACACAACTAGGGGTAAGCGATTGTCACTTATATTGTCGACAGGTACTGTACTTTGTTCGCCTCGATCTTGTTCGACAACTCACTCCGCACTCACTCCACACCAGATGTTGTCTCTATTTCTGGATCTGATTTACTAACTCACTCATGGTCACGTGTATTTATATATGATTTTGTATGCATTTTATATATACGTATATTTAACATTAAACTACTGAGCGCAGTCTTGCCTAGTACATCAACAGCAGCTGAAAAATGCTGGTGTTGACAGCAACGACGTGTAAGGGATATGCAACATTGAAGTAATGTTATTTTTTTTCTAGTTCCCTCGTTGTGAGCTCAATAGTAGTAGTACAGCCTGGAACTCTGAGATAAGTAACAACATTGTTTTCATATGTTTATTGTCGTGTCCTCCTTTAAAGTGTCGTCCCTGGAGTGAAGAGATCCGACACCCACATTATAATATTATTTTTTTTTCCCCTCAATATTCTGGAGAATCCACCAGCTTCCGTCCAACACACTCCATCAGCCTATGGACACCTTTTCCTATCACTCTCACACTGTCGTACTATGCCCCCTTCTCATACTTCCCCAACGCAACATACTCAACAACTCTTGCTTCTAGAAATTAATAAAGATTAATTTATTAAAATAAAAGTGTAACGTGTATGAGACGTGTATGCGAAGAAAATGTGTGACGTGTTCTATAAAGTGTGTAGACTCTGTCTCTCAGACATCAACTCAGTCAGCTGATCACAGCAAAGATAGACCACAGCACGTTACGTCAGAACAAGTACGTCTCACCCGTTGCCGGAACCATCTTGCCGGATAATGCTTTGCCTCTGTAGACCTCTGGTAATCCAATTTCATGAACATCCGAAATAGACACCGGTGGTATTAACAGAATCATGGACCGGTTGCACTCTACACAATGTCCGTTCCTAAAGTTCCTTAACAAACTGCACAAGTCTTTTGTAGTGTGTACGCAGTTAGTTAGTTAGTTAGTTAGTCGACAGATCATCCTTGTTGCACATTGAACCACTCAGTTCATAAGTGCTAATTACTAATGTTAATTGTTACTGTGATTGATCCTCACTCGTGTCTATCTAGCCTCACGTATACTGTCTTGTGTTCAATTACACGAGATTATATAACACTAGGTAACTATTAGACTGTTCTCATTTAGTTACTACTGTCTGATGCTGGTGGTGCATCAGTAATCATCACTATCTTTGGTGAATCAACTTCCTCCTAGCTTTAGTTACGTTCTGTATGCAACTTTATTGATTGTTGAACTGGTGTTCTTCAGAATGGGTTTTTTAATTCTTTCCCAAAACTTGTAGAGTTTCCTTGGATCTGGTAGGGAACCTAGGATAGAAACAACACATCTGGTGATAGTACTAGTCACTGATCCCTTCGGCTGAGTGTAAGCCTATCACCTTGCTTAATGATCTTTAGCTAACTAGACTTAGTCATAGAGCAGATTAGCTACCCACCTAGAGCAGAATCAGGCTATGACAAAGAAAAAATCAGCAAACAGAATGCAGAACCCCGCCCACCAGGGACACCTACGGGAAGATCCCAATTACCCCTCATTACTCAACTAGTAAAGCTTATCAACACTTCACTAATCTATTCTAGCTAACAGAGCCAAGTATCACTTCACTACTCTAGCTAGTTTCCACTAACAGTGCTAATCATCACACTATAGTTTAACAAGGCTACTGCCTAAAGTAATTATAACGAATATATTATAATAGGTTATACCTTAAATGGCACTCCTGCAGTCCTATCAATCATATCTACATCTGCCATTATAGGCACGTGTAAAATTAAGTCCCTAATTAACACACGGTAGATATTATTTCCACTAGGCGCTGCCGTGCCCTGGCACTCTGACTAAAGCATAATTTCAAGTCCTCCCTAGCTGGTCCCAACTCGAGTTTATATGGCAAACTACCCCAGTCAAGAACTATTTTCCTGGCTTTAGTCCAGTCAAAGTTGTCATCAATAGTTTAGATTCTCAAAACAAGCCAGCAAGTTTCTGTATACCCCCAACAACAGTTGCAAATAACCCCGTCAATCTTCTCGGTGCTCCGGAAACCAAGAATTGACATATGTACTGTCACTTCCGTGCTAAGTACTTCCGTTGTCCCTCTGATATGTTTTATGACTTGTCAAGGTGATATTTGATTCAGCGCACTCACTTCCTCCTCACTCACCACCAATTTTGTATATGGGCTGACCCCACTGCTTCCATTTGTATTCAAATGTTGACAAACTGTCACGGCGCTGTCTCCATCACCACCAAATGTTTCAAAATCCGTTAGAGATTTACACGTGCAGCTACAAATATTGTCCTGAGATTTTGACATCCGCTGTGTTTTTCCAGTTAGTAAAAATAGATGTCGCTGGCTGATCGTCCGCGTAATCAGAAAATCCTCCGTAATAATCAACCGGATAAACACACGGTTTCATTTTGTGACAATTTTATCTTCATTGCTCTCATTCTTTCATCTTTTTATTCTTCTCATCCCGTCCTTATGCCTTAATATAGTCACCGGAGGATCTTCTGTACCATATGTTGTGTTTCGTGCATGTGTTTGTTTGCTGATGAAGGCTAGTCGCCGCTACGTCCTGTACGTGTCGTAATTCTGTTTTGTAAAGCTGTATTACTTTGTGTTATTTTATGCTGTGAACGCAAAAGTAGTCCATACACCATGCTGCTAATCCTAGTCCACTGGGCTGATTTTTGCATGTTGATTAGCTTTCCCTATTATCAGTGTCCCTCGTCTCCGGGGCAAACCCACTCCGACTTCAGCCATGTAGTCTTTAATTTGATACTTGATGTTTGCACATGTGGGGAAAGTATCTGGTCTTTCTGACAACCTGCTAAGTAAAACAGGACACGGGGGTTCTAGCTAGAGCTGGAGGGAGAGCTGCTAGACTATTACAGTGCTGGAGATATCAGCACTAATAAATAATGTGAAATTATTGATCATGTGAAAAGTATGATATACTACTAATCATAATCATGTGCCCTGTCACATAGCCTTATGAGTTCATCTCTTTCCACAGATCTCAGTCCTTAATTTATAGTAATTAATTATATTAATTTACATTAGGTTTAAGGGAATCTTGCAATACCATCGTAAACAGGTGCCCTGCCAACTGACAGCGGTGATCTTGTCTTTCCACGTGAGACTATCTTTACCAACCAATGTCTATATGTTTGTATTAACATCTGTCCAGGACATTACTGAGGATCTCATGGAACTGACATGAATAATGTCCAGTCATGATGGAGTGAATGCCATTCTACACTAATCATATTCCCACAATATTCATTAAATAATTATGTTATCTAAGTTCACAATATTGTGTTTTCATGTGTTATGTCTTTATGTTATAATATAACATTAGAAGAATGGCGGGGGGGGGGGGGGTAGTAGGGGTTAAGGGGGAGGACAATGTGGTACATGTATCATAATCATCATGTGCCATGCTGATAAGCGTGGGCAGTCATGTTTCGCCATCTCACACGATCACCAGAGTCGTAGATCAGCTCTGTGTTCTTCTCTCAACCATGCCACATAATCCAGATATTTACCTCTCTGTCTTCCCCTTGTTATTTTTCTTCAATCTTGCCAGTTGTCACCAAGTTCTCCAATTTATTTCTTCTTATAACGTGCCCAAAAGATTTTGACATGTATACCTAATCCTTTTAATTCTTATTCTCATCGCCCAACTCTATGAAGGTGTAACAAGCTCAAGTCAGCAGTGCTTATTCTACCTAGAAGCCACCTGATTTATGAACAAGGGAGATGATTGATTCTCACACTAACTACAGCACCACAATCAAGAATATGCATGTACTGGAAGCTGTAACTATTATTCTGTGAGGAGCAACGGTATGCGGGAGTGGCAGACTTGTTCATGCTAGTATGCAAATAACACCATGGAGTTTCTTAGAATGATCGTAGAGACATTCTTGATTATACAGTTATCAATATTAAACTGTTTTCTTTCTCCTATGTTTATTGACATTTCTGTCTCTCAATTGTACTTAAAGACAGAACACCCTTCTCATGTGTGTATTCTCACAGATCTCTCAGATAATCACACTCTTGCGTTTGAGACCACAATATGTCAATTGTCGAATGTGTCCTATCACTGTGAAGAAACCATTTGTACAAAAAGAGTGTGAAAAGTAAAACCAATGCCATCGTGTCTTATGTAAAGAACACTACCACAGTTCAGTGAGAACTGTAATGGTTTTATGTACTTTATAGCCACCTCAGCACCTACTAGCTCACAATGGTTTTACGTACTTTATAGCCCCCTCAGCACCTACTAGCTCACAATGGTTTTATGTACTTTATAGCCACCTCAGCACCTACTAGCTCACAATGGTTTTATGTACTTTATAGCCACCTCAGCACCTACTAGCTCACAATGGTTTTATGTACTTTATAGCCACCTCAGCACCTACTAGCTCACAATGGTTTTATGTACTTTATAGCCACCTCAGCACCTACTAGCTCACAATGGTTTTATGTACTTTATAGCCACCTCAGCACCTACTAGCTCACAATGGTTTTATGTACTTTATAGCCACCTCAGCACCTACTAGCTCACAATGGTTTTATGTACTTTATAGCCACCTCAGCACCTACTAGCTCACAATGGTTTTATGTACTTTATAGCCACCTCAGCACCTACTAGCTCACAATGGTTTTATGTACTTTATAGCCACCTCAGCACCTACTAGCTCACAATGGTTTTATGTACTTTATAGCCACCTCAGCACCTACTAGCTCACAATGGTTTATGTACTTTATAGCCACCTCAGCACCTACTAGCTCACAATGGTTTTATGTACTTTATAGCCACCTCAGCACCTACTAGCTCACAATGGTTTTATGTACTTTATAGCCACCTCAGCACCTACTAGCTCACAATGGTTTATGTACTTTATAGCCACCTCAGCACCTACTAGCTCACAATGGTTTTATGTACTTTATAGCCACCTCAGCACCTACTAGCTCACAATGGTTTTATGTACTTTATAGCCACCTCAGCACCTACCAGCTCACAATGGTTTTATGTACTTTATAGCCACCTCAGCACCTACTAGCTCACAATGGTTTATGTACTTTATAGCCACCTCAGCACCTACTAGCTCACAATGGTTTATGTACTTTATAGCTCACAATGGTTTATGTACTTTATAGCCACCTCAGCACCTACTAGCTCACAATGGTTTATGTACTTTATAGCCACCTCAGCACCTACTAGCTCACAATGGTTTTATGTACTTTATAGCCACCTCAGCACCTACTAGCTCACAATGGTTTTATGTACTTTATAGCCACCTCAGCACCTACTAGCTCACAATGGTTTTATGTACTTTATAGCCACCTCAGCACCTACTAGCTCACAATGGTTTTATGTACTTAGCCAGGATTTGAGAAGTGAATGAGTAAGCGCAGAGTTGATCCAGAAAACCAAAGACCGAGATCTATGGAGAGCCATGAACGCCTACGCCAGCCGGCACGGCACTTGATTATGATGATGACTTTATAGCCACCTCAGCACCTACTAGCTCACAATGGATTTATGTACTTTATAGCCACCTCAGCACCTACTAGCTCACAGTGGCTTTTTGTTTAAAACAGACATATAACTGTCATTATAAAGTTCTTCATCATTGTGGCGTAAGCCTCTGAGTGGGAAACCACGATACTACAAAGAGTGATGAAAATGATGACGTCAGCTATCCAGCGCATTGCTGTGTACAGTTAGAGCTAGAGTGTAAACTCAAGAACAGATGAGTATATCTGTAAGAGGTACTTAACGGCAAATGCCATCCACTGTATTGTTTATATGAGGATCTGTGGTCCTGGATCTGCCCGAACTAAAACCCAGTTCAGACAGTCTATCCAAGGCGTGCGCTTTCGTTGGACAGTTCCAGATTGAGTATTGCTGAAGGTGCAGGAGTATCACCACAAGTTGACAAGCCCAGCCCGGAGCATACTACCTGGTGACAAGTTGACAAGCCCAGCCCGGAGCATACCACCTGGTGACAAGTTGACAAGCCCGGCCCGGAGCATACCACCTGGTGACAAGTTGACAAGCCTGGCCCGGAGCATACCACCTGGTGACAAGTTGATTAGCCCGGCCCGGAGCATACCACCTGGTGACAAGTTGACAAGCCCGGCCCGGGCATACCATCTGGTGACAATTTGACAAGTGCAGCCCAGAGCATACCACCTAGTGACAAGTTGACAAGACCGGCCCGGAGCATACCACCTGGTGACAAGTTGACAAGCCCGGCCCAGAGCATACCACCTGGTGACAAGTGTAGACATTGGAACTGGATATCAGCAGAACCAGAGCAGGTAACCCAGAAGTTGAGTGCCACTTAACAGACCACCAATCTTTGTCCAGTACTGTCTAAGAATTACAGACACAATTATATTAATGCTATAGATTGCTGTAAATTGACCCAAATAAAAGTGTTTTATTTAATACAAACTGTAACTGAAGAATTGGCGAAGTTTATTTACATGTTCTATGTTGGTTATGTTCTCAGTAAAATAAATATGTCTTGTTAGCACATACTCACGACATAAACCGCCATGATCTCCATGGTTGTGGGGCCACCAAACCCAACAGTGAGAAATGCTAAGTCTTGTAGACATAGGTTCACAGGCTGGGATTTCCTGGTTATACTGTCTAGCTAGGAAGTCTCTTTTCTTCGCTCCAGGAAGTTTTCTGACAGCAGTATTTTCTTAATTTTCAGCATAACTTCTTTACTGGAAATGTGGGAACTCTCCATCTTGTCTGTCCTCGTTCTTCAGACCTAGTGGTCATTCAGTGGCTTCCAACTACACTGAGTAATGTTTCCCGAAATTTGGCATTGGTTGCTACATAAATGAGGAAGTTACAGGAGCCATTGATGCAGAATACCAGTTTGTAGATGTGGTAGATGAACACAGCGACAGACCGGAAGTTGGGTTCATCTTGGAATACAGGAAACACCATGAAGCTTGGGACGACGGCCGTGAGGAGCGTGGGGAAGCAAGCGAAGGTGTAGAAGATACACAGACACAGTAGCATCTTGGTTGTCCGGCTGGAGTCCATCTCCTTTTGACCCATGGTCATTTGCAGCCGTTTCCTAGCAACCATCTTCATTTTGACGCCAATAGCAATACACCCACAACCAACGAAGAGGACCATGATAAAAACAGAGTTAACGAATATCTCTAGACCTTTGGAGATGTGGCGCTGGGCCCAGTACGAGTCCGTCCTCATGGCCACGCCTACAGAGATATTTCTGGAGCTGTCGAACACGTAGGCAAACTTGAACCAGGTTCGAATGTAGATCTGCATGAGGACAGAGGTGACAAACAGTGTCACGACAGCGACAACTGTACGACGGACAGTCACTAGAGCATGGAAGCGAAGTGGTAAGAAGACAGCAATGAGTCTTTCCACCATCACAAATACGGGAATCATCAGTGACGTCGGGCCACTCGTCCAGTTTAGACTGTCTGTTATCTGGTAGAGATAGTACAGAACCCGTGCTGTTTCTTCTGGGTAGGCGAACCCACCTGGACCCCATTCGTACATGGGTTTCGGAGGTCCATTGATCCCTATCATAAACAGACTATCAGAGATGGCCAAACTGAAGAGCAGGACGTTTGAACTTTTCTTAAATCCGTGTTTAACGAGGACTATCCCACTGAGGGTATTCCCGATGAGTCCTAAAATAGACATTGCCGGTGTAACAACAAAAACGATAGTCCAGTGAATTGTGTCCGTCACATGGTCCAAAACTAGGTCATTAATTCCTTGCTTTAAAATACTGGTGATGTAAAACCCATTTTCCTTATTATGGTCAACGACAGAGTGAGAAGAATACTCCATCCAGGGACTGGTTGTACTTGCCATCATTTATCATGGCTAGAAAAGTAACTTTGAAGGCGTCGGCGTTACAGAAGGCAATGAGAAACTACTGGACATTAAATAATGTTAAAAATTCAGTAAAACATGCTGGAGTCAATTGTGATGTCCGGCAAAAGGAAATGCAGCTAATTAGTAAAGTAATACTAATATATTCAATTACAAACAAAAATTAGGTTTGGATAAAAACAAAAATGAACGGCTAACAATGGTAAGTAAGGGTGTTTCACAGTTGTCAATATGATAGCAGACACGCTTGTTGTATCATAAGGCAATAACAACATTTCGGCGATATATAAGTCCATGGCAGATACGGGAAGTGGCTTCTGTCAACAACTCAACTGACAGGCATCATCGGGTACTTCTGGCACACCATACAAGAAAACTTGCAAGTCGTGTGCGAGGAAATTAAATGGTACATTTATTGCCGTTGGCTCGCTACAAGCAGTGAACAGTCGCTATTGAAACACACAACATACAGCCACAGTATTATCTATCACGAGCTGCTACCCCTATGCTAACTTTCTACACAAATAAACACAAATACCCCTATCGCTACTCTAACGAGGTGAACACTATAAGTCCCGTCCTGCCGTCTGCCAATCTTTCATTCCCTCCTCACACACCACGGGGATTGACCTTCACCTTGGTGCGTGTTGCCTCACATGGCACGCTGATGGCAGACGTGGTACGTTGAGTGTATACTCAACTTCTCTGTGGCTACCACGAGGCGTGATGTTATCGTGATTAGAGTGCTAACTCTCTGAACACCGCCTGCGTGTCTCATGAGGGAATGGTCACCCAACTCTTATTACCTCATCTCCCATGCCCTTCCCTCGGGCACCGTATCCCCTCCTGGTCTCTTCATGATTGACTGCTCTTCCTGGCGCAGGGGATGCGGTCGAGTCTTGACACACACCCACCCCTCCTGTGTTGCGTCATCAACTTTCACTCATTGGTTGTGACGCAAGAGGTTATAAAAAATTAGTGTCTCTAATTTTTGTCAAAGACTCTAGGTAACC
>JACEFZ010018040.1:57500-63055 GCA_014155875.1 Cepaea nemoralis | reverse complement strand
AATGCATATCCTTTACAGGACATCGCTGTCAACAGCAGCATCTTTCAGCTGTCTGTTGATTTCTTGGCAAGATTACGCTCAGTAGTTTGCCATTTCTTTCTGAGCGGCCGGCTCAGTTGTCCCGCAAGTCACCAGCGGGGGTCGAACCGCTCCCAGTTCTCGCCCGCTACGTGACTCTGCGTGATAAACGGGATTACGAAGAAAGTGTTGTAACCCCTCGGCCAAAGAGACCGGCCACACAATCAGATGGAAAAGTATTATAATGTAAATGTCCGTTCACTGAGCATTGAAATTGCGGAATATACCGCGAAACAAAACGAATAACACAATGACACTAAAGTTAGTTAGTTGCATATCCTTTACAGGACGTTGCAGTCAACACCAGCATTGTTTGCTGTTGTGATCTCTTGGCAAGTTTACGTTCAGTAGTTTGCCATTGCTTTCTGAACGACTGGCACCCATACCATTTTGTGAAAAAACAAACGCAAAGCGGTCTGCTGCCAAATCTCGTGCAGGCGTATTTCGAACCCGGGTATGCGAGATCACGAACTGCGTCCGTAATCCCATGGCCACGGAACAGACTAGTACGGCGATATATCGTCCATCTGTTTAAATAGGAGGTCTCATTTGGCGATATATTATTCTTCGACACTGAACCACTTAAAGGACACTCATACAGTAGATAAGCAGCAACACACAGACTCCAGTTGCCTCCCCGAGGCATCTCTAGTTGAGCGTGAAAGTCACCTCACACTCTACCGCCAACCCAGACCAGAAAACATCTCGTAAAACTGCCAGGTCTATCACTCATCACGTACGGTAAACAGCCGGTTAATTGTTTCTAAAGCTCCAGCTTGTAGTCCCCGGGTGTCATGTTTGTCTACCGTACGGCGACCACCAGGTGGATTCTTTCATATCCATTGTCTCAATGTCTTTTGTGGGTGCACACGTTGTCCTCGGAACAATAGAGGCAACATGAGTTAATCTTTTCTGTCCAAGGCATTCCGTTACTTTAACTCATCCTGCGAGCCTTGTTTGCATTGTGTTTGAATTTTTGGACAAAGAAATACTTAAGCCCGTGAAGGGAGGTCAGCATGGCAAAATGGATAAGAGGACCCGTTCTTAAACATCCGGTGTGCTGATGCTGAGTAGGGGGTTAAACCCCTACACCGGTCTGTGGATTAAAATATTGACTTCTCGTCTTTGACTTGGGGACGTAAATTACAAGTACCTTTGAAGTCGGAGTGGGTTCGCCTGATGGCGAGCGACAATGTAATAGGGCAACAGAAATACATGAAGGACTTAAAACACACAGCGAAGAAAAGTAGAGGCAGAAATAAATAATGAGGGGCCATGGACGGAGCTGAATGGGATCGCTAAAGACAGGGCGGCATGGAGTAAGTTGGTTAACTGATGAAGTACAATGGGATGATTAATCGTCTCAAGCGGTTTCCATATCTGTCGTGGGTTTATATACAGTAGCTTTCCATATGCAAGCCTCTTTAATGTGATATATAATGCAACATATCTACTACCATATTAACAACTTTCAAGTCATAACAGACACACCTCTAATTAATCAGAAGCCAATTTTGTGCAAACAGAACGACATGATAGTCAGTTTAAAATTACCATGGCAAACAAGTGATATTACTGTGCGAACATGTGTATATTTCAGCTTGGACGATGTATCTAATTATTTTACTCTATGTTGTGTGACTTCTGCTGTATGTTCCTGACGAGATGCAGCGAAATGTGCCAGGCAATAAATCGTACAGTCTATGGTTTGTGACCTCGTTATTCAAAAACACGTCTAATTCTCAGTTTCCGCTAGCCATTTTTGTTTGGTCCAAACCGACTTATTTGTGTATCGCTGAATCTGTTAAGGTCCCATGTCCCACTGGAGGATAAAGGGAATGAATAAACCACCAAAAACGAGAAGTATAGTGTAAGATTTACTGGAAAACGATTACATGAAACAAAATGAACGATGCGGCTAAAGCTTTCATCAGCACAGAACAATCAAACACACTCCGACACAACTACATGAAAAACACTACATGAAAATACAAAGGTTACTTATGTGTATCCTTGTTGTGGTTGAATGCTTCTTAAACGATCAATGCGTGTGATGACTATCAGTGGTCTGGGGGATAAAGGACGACAGCAGAAGATGTACCCAATGAGTCCCAGATTGTATGTTTAACGCTGATCCCGAAATGGCGCAATCTGATAGCAAAATCATCCATTCTTGTATCATGACTTCTGGTAATGGAGGAACGAACTGGTGTAGATCTCTCGCACTTGTCGTTCATCAAATCTCGTGAGAGTTCCCACTTGTGAGAAATGTTTTCTGTTGCATAACAGTTGTAGTCCTGACATTTCCAAATGGCGCGCCGCTTCCCGTCGGTTCTCGACCTCTGTTGCTCTTGGCTCCATTAAGTTGGTCTTTATAACGTGAACTTTTTAAATATAGGGGAATGGCTGTGACAGATCAAGATGAGATGTCTCGTGAGCTTTGTAATCTATATTCTGTTTGTCTCTGTGTTTGTTTGTCTCTCGGTCAGCAGGTCAATCTGCATGTATGTCTGTCGTTTTCTGTCTGTTCTTCTTATGCTGTTGCTGCTGCCGCTACTACTACTACTACTACTACTACTACTACTACTACTACTACTACTACTACTACTACTACTACTACTACTACTACTACTGCTGCTGCTGCTGCTGCTGCTGCTGCTAATACAACAACAACAACAACAACTGCTGCTGCTACTACTACTACTACTACTACTACTACTACTACTACTACTACTACTACTACTACTACTACTACTACTACTACTACTACTAATAATAATAATAATAACTACTACTGCTACTATTACATTTTCTGCATGTTCTCGTATCTTCTCCTTCGTCTCGTTGTTGAACTACTCCATTTCTCCACACTCATGAACATGAAATATTAGGTATCACAACAGAATTCTCAGCCTGCACTAAGTTACTACAAAACCCCAATGAAGAATTTCTCGAAGAGAGACTTTATTACCAAACGATTGGTGCATCCGCGAATAATCACGTGACCAGCCATCTGGGAATAATGAGAGATTTTATTACCAAACGTTTGGTAATAATCACTTCGTTTCTGCAAACACCAACCAGTTACCGTGTCCAGTTAGAGACCTGTTGTATTGCAGTGGTTGGCCTGTCCTTCACTAGACGGCTCTAGATACTGGCCTGCCCTTCACAAGACGGCTCTAGATACTGGCCTGCCCTTCACTAGACGGCTCTAGATACTGGCCTGCCCTTCACAAGACGGCTCTAGATACTGGCCTGCCCTTCACTAGACGGCTCTAGATACTGGCCTGCCCTTCACAATACAACTCTAGATACTGGCCTGCCCAGTGTTGCCGGCCCTTCACAATACGGCTCTAGATACTGGCCTGCCCAGTGTTGCCGGCCCTTCACAATACGGCTCTAGACGCTGGCCTGCCCAGTGTTGCCGGCCCTTCACAATACGACTCTAGATACTGGCCTGCCCAGTGTTGCCGGCCCTTCACAATACGGCTCTAGATACTGGCCTGCCCAGTGTTGCCGGCCCTTCACAATACGGCTCTAGATACTGGCCTGCCCAGTGTTGCCGGCCCTTCACAATACGGCTCTAGACGCTGGCCTGCCCAGTACTGCCCGCCCTTCACAATACGGCTCTAGATATTGGCCTGCCCAGTGCTGCTGGCCCTTCACTAGACGGCTCTAAACGCTGGCCTGCCCATTGCTGCCAGTCCTCCACAAGACGGCTCTAGATACTGGCCTGCCCTTCACAAGACGGCTCTAGATGCTGGCCTGCCCAATGTTGCCGGCCCTTCACAAGACGGCTCTAAACGCTGGCCTGCCCATTGCTGCCAATCCTCCACAAGACGGCTTTAGACGTCGGATGCCCAGTGCTGACTGTGTTGAGAAATAACACAAAATTTCTGGTTCACACTTTTGTAAAAAAAAACAGTTATTAGTAAAAATTTATGTTACATAATGACTTCCCCTTGTATATGCCGAATAGGCCTAGTTGGTAAGAAAATAGATGGTAAGGATGGCCGTTTACCTACTTCCTGAAATAATAACATTATGACAACTATAAACATACTATTTATTTCACATTTCATACACTGTCGACGATCTGAGACAATAGGTGCCGACAGTTTGTCTGCCTTGTGGTTTTACATGGACATGAATCCTACGTAACTAATCCGAGTGTGGTTTTTACATAGACATTAAGCCTACGTAACTCTAATTCGAGTGGGGTTTGACGTGGACATTAATCCTACATGACTGTAATCCGAGTGCAGACGGCAAGGTGTTATCACGGAACCACAATTGGGATATTTTTATGTTGGTCTGTTGAAGTTGGTCTTATCGGGGATCAACTTTTTCTATTATTTTGTTTGTTTGGTGTTTTTTTTTTTTTTTTTGGTCATATCCTTTTTACAGGACATCACTGTCACCACCAGCATTTTACTGCTGTTGTTGTGAATTGGCAAGTTTATGTTCAGTAGTTCGCATTGCTTTCTGAATGACCGGCTCCCATACCAATTCGTTAAAACCCAGCGCAACGCAGTCTGCTGCCAAATTGCGCACAGTTGTGTTTCGAACGCAGGTAAGCGGGCTTACGAATCACGTCCGTAAGTTCTACCTGGCCAAAAATCAGATTTTATGTTTTCTTCTCTGGTAGATTCCCAGTGTGTCTGTATACTTGTGGGCGGGTTTATGGGTGCGTATCTCAGATACTGTCTGCGTGCGTGTGTGGGTGCCTGAAAGCGCGCGTCTGCTTACCCGCTTCAGTGTCCGCCTATTTCACTGTCTGCTTGTCTAACCCACAACCGAAACGAACCCACAGCATTCAGATATCGAGACATGCAACTGAACTACTTCACCTAAAAAAAAAATGATGCATGCCCTTTGCAGTACGTTACGTTCAACCCCACTAGAATTTCTAGGCAACATTAAGTTCAGTAGCTTGCCACAGCTTTCTGAACGAGAAGTCAACGCTGAAATCCAACTGACCGGTGTACAGAATGAACCATCGTCAGCGCCAGGAAAATTAAGCTCGGGTGAGATAAACCTTTCGGCTGCGCTGATCTCTATGCAGAACTAAGGTAAAGGACTCCTTTGCAGTCTGAAGGCCATTGGGTATTGATGCTAGCTCCAAATTGTTATAGATCAGTCGGCACTCAATGGTACACGGTGTATTTTTAATGACTGCTGTCTTTGAAAATATTTCCGGTCCAAGTTTTGTATTCACTCTGTGTAAAATTCATGCAACATATTTTGTAAATACAAAACTTTGACCGGCAATATTTTAAAACACTACACAGTCATTAAAAATACACTCTATAGATGTGGTCAGTATAGGACACCTGAGGCTTTTATTTCCCAGGAATGTAGTCGCATACCAAACAGCCGCCGGGACTATGAACAGTCACGCTGCTGATTCTGAAAGTAGGCTGTATAATTAACATATTCAGTGCCAAACAAAAAAGAAGGTTTTGACCAAATAAACT
>JACEFZ010018040.1:0-50000 GCA_014155875.1 Cepaea nemoralis | reverse complement strand
CAAACTACTGAACTTAAACTTGCCAAGACATCAACAACAGCAGTAAAGTGCTGGTGTTGGCAGCAATGTCCCGTAAAAAAAAGGACATGCAAAAATAAGTATAGTGCACACATACACACACATTCACACGTATCAGATCGTTATACCGTGTTTTGTATAACACACACACACACACACACACACACACACACACACATATATATATATATATATATATATATATATATATATATATATATATATATATATATATTGTAACATAACATAAATGACCCTTTCACACGTCCCAATGCTCATAGGCAGATGGTGCTAGATCCACAGTTGTATAGACCAATCAGCTCTCCGTGGCGATGTGGTCGGTATCACCCCCGGGCGCCTTTATTTCCCAGGACATTTCTTGGTACTTAGTTTTTGTCGACCTGGGAGATCAGGTCCATTATTTTAGAACCCTCCCCGGTGTGTCGGTCACACCGAAAGCTTCCCGCTTCATCAATTGCTAAGCACATGCTGGAAAGCGGCCTTGTTATTGATAGAGACTGTGCCTTTCGCGAGTTGTTTAACACACAAGATACTCGCTTGTTAAAGTTTGCATACGCTATAATGATTAATCTACACAAGCCAGTTTTGTGCAAACAGAAAGACATGTTAGTCAGCTTAAAATCACCGTGGTAGACAATTGACATTACTGTGCGAATATGTGTATATTTCAGCTTAAAGGATTTATCTAGTTATTTTACTTTATGTTGTGGGAATTCTGCAATATGTACCTGACGAGATGCAGCGAAATATGCCAGGCATTAAATCGTGCAATCTATTGTTTGTGTCTCCGTTATTCAAATTCACTACGGGAAAACATTGTTTTGAATTTGTTATATTGTCTAGTATGTCTTACTTTCTCTACTTCTTTCTTCTATTTCTGCAAGCGGAAATCGATACTTGTAAATGTGTTTATATGCTGAAACATACAGGAGAAGATTGTTACTGCGTTCACAAACTGATTTCCTTACAACTGTACACACAAGGCACAACCTCTTTTGACAAGGACATCTTATATCTCCACAGGCCAAACGTTTGTCCATACCAAGATGTCACCATGCTTCTGGTTCGGCAGCCTTGTGTCCAGGCTTTCACACGCCTAGTCAAAGTATGGAAACCCAATTGTGGATATACGAGAAACTGGTGTGTCGGCTATGAGAGGCGGTAAGTACCAAAATTATATAATATTTTGAAGCTGTACAATTGTTGTGCATGTGTGTGTGTTATTCCTTTATGTTATCATCTTAAGCTCCCACTATAATTTCTTTT
Organism: Cepaea nemoralis; assembly: GCA_014155875.1. Lineage (NCBI taxonomy): Eukaryota > Metazoa > Mollusca > Gastropoda > Stylommatophora > Helicidae > Cepaea > Cepaea nemoralis. The sequence goes on along the minus strand of JACEFZ010018040.1, from coordinate 48,695 downwards.
AGTCTGCCTCTGCCTCTTTTACCGCCCACCACTCCAGTCTCCCTGTATATCTTTTCTCAAATCCCTCCCGCCCACCTCTCCAGTCTCCCTCTATATCTTTTCACAAATCCCTCCCGCCCACCTCTCCAGTCTCCCTGTATATCTTTTCATAAATCCCTCCCGCCCACCTCTCCAGTCTCCCTGTATATCTTTTCACAAATCCCTCCCGCCCACCTCTCCAGTCTCCCTCTATATCTTTTCACAAATCCCTCCCGCCCACCTCTCCAGTCTCCCTGTATATCTTTTCTCAAATCCCTCCCGCCCACCTCTCCAGTCTCCCTCTATATCTTTTCACAAATCCCTCCCGCCCACCTCTCCAGTCTCACTGTATATCTTTTCTCAAATCCCTCCCACCCACCTCTCCAGTCAGTCTCTATATCTTTTTATAAATCCCTCCCACCCACCTCTCCAGTCTCCCTGTATATCTTTTCTCAAATCCCTCCCGCCCACCTCTCCAGTCTCCCTCTATATCTTTTCACAAATCCCTCCCGCCCACCTCTCCAGTCTCACTGTATATCTTTTCTCAAATCCCTCCCACCCACCTCTCCAGTCAGTCTCTATATCTTTTTTATAAATCCCTCCCACCCACCTCTCCAGTCTCCCTGTATATCTTTTCTCAAATCCCTCCTACCCACCTCTCCAGTCAGTCTCTATATCTTTTCATAAATCCCTCCCACCCACCACTCCAATCTCCCTGTATATCTTTTTACAAATCCCTCCCACCCACCTCTCCAGTCTCCTTGTATATCTTTTCTCAAATCCTTCCCGCCCACCACTCCAATCTCCCTGTATATCTTTTCACAAATCCATCCCGTCCACCACTCCAATCTCCCTGTATATCTTTTCACAAATCCCTCCCGCCCACCACTCCAATCTCCCTGTATATCTTTTCACAAATCCCTCCCGCCCACCACTCCAATCTCCCTGTATATCTTTTCACAAATCCCTCCCACCCACCTCTCCAGTCAGTCTCTATATCTTTTCATAAATCCCTCCCAACAACCACTCCAATCTCCCTGTATATCTTTTCACAAATCCCTCCCACCCACCACTCCAATCTCCCTGTATATCTTTTCACAAATCCCTCCCGCCCACCACTCCAATCTCCCTGTATATCTTTTCACAAATCCCTCCCGCCCACCACTCCAATCTCCCTGTATATCTTTTCACAAATCCCTCCCGCCCACCACTCCAATCTCCCCTGTATATCTTTTCACAAATCCCTCCCACCCACCTCTCCAGTCAGTCTCTATATCTTTTCATAAATCCCTCCCACCCACCACTCCAATCTCCCTGTATATCTTTTCACAAATCCCTCCCACCCACCACTCCAATCTCCCTGTATATCTTTTCACAAATCCCTCCCACCCACCTCTCCAGTCAGTCTCTATATCTTTTTATAAATCCCTCCCACCCACCTCTCCAGTCTCCCTGTATATCTTTTCTCAAATCCCTCCTACCCACCTCTCCAGTCAGTCTCTATATCTTTTCATAAATCCCTCCCACCCACCACTCCAATCTCCCTGTATATCTTTTCACAAATCCCTCCCACCCACCTCCCACCTCTCCAGTCTCCTTGTATATCTTTTCTCAAATCCTTCCCGCCCACCACTCCAATCTCCCTGTATATCTTTTCACAAATCCATCCCGTCCACCACTTCAATCTCCCTGTATATCTTTTCACAAATCCCTCCCGCCCACCACTCCAATCTCCCTGTATATCTTTTCACAAATCCCTCCCGCCCACCACTCCAATCTCCCTGTATATCTTTTCACAAATCCCTCCCGCCCACCACTCCAATCTCCCTGTATATCTTTCACAAATCCCTCCCACCCACCTCTCCAGTCAGTCTCTATATCTTTTCATAAATCCCTCCCACCCACCACTCCAATCTCCCTGTATATCTTTTCACAAATCCCTCCCACCCACCACTCCAATCTCCCTGTATATCTTTTCACAAATCCCTCCCGCCCACCACTCCAATCTCCCTGTATATCTTTTCACAAATCCCTCCCACCCACCACTCCAATCTCCCTGTATATCTTTTCACAAATCCCTCCCACCCACCTCTCCAGTCAGTCTCTATATCTTTTCATAAATCCCTCCTGTCTGCACAATGTCTGTTCTCACAATGTGCAAACGTGCCTGCGTGAGTACGTACGTGCGTGCGTGCGCGCGTGCGTGTAAAGAACAAAATAAAAACAAAAACAAAAAGAAAACAAATGACGCCGGCGCTGGATAAGACATACATTGAGAAAACCTGAGAATTGTGTAACTGGATGGGCATATGTCTGGAATCCACAGGGCATGGAATCCACAGGGCATGGAATCCACAGGGCATGGAATCCACAGGGCATGGAATCCACAGGGCATGGAATCCACAGGGCATAAGAAATAGAGAAAGACCTAGAAACGCACGGAGAAGAGAAGTAGAAACATTTATTACTTGTTCATTGCCCTATATGGACAACAATCACCTTCGGATTAATCTCCTGTGAGGGTAAAACCGCGGGCAGCTGCTGTTGCGGCTGACTCAATCACATTACTATCATTCTGAGCCAGGGATGAACCCTAACAATAGCTTCTCTATGAAGTTAAATGGGCTAGGGGTGATGCTGAAATGGAATCGAAAAGTATAAACAGAAATATGCCGGCTGTTTGTAAAGTCTCACTACACTTTGCATGTAGAACAAATTTGAAAAAAAAAGTATTTCCTCCGTTGATGACACCATTCTGTTTGGAGTGGTAAGAATTACTCCAGCAGACAACAGCCATTCGCTGCATATTGCTTAGCGATGAACTGTGGAACACATGTTTTTAATGACGTGTACTTCATTTTTCAAATTTGTTCTACATATAAAGTGTAGTGAGATTATACAACACCGTGTACGATATGGGGAAGACATGGACATAACGGCATGGGATAACTAAAGGTAGGAGGGTAACGTAATAAACAAACATATAAATTAGGGACCATTTGAGATAACTATGACAGCAAATAAATAAATTAACGTAGATTGTTTGGCGGTTATAGAAGTAGACGAAAGGGGAGACACTGGACAACATAACAATTGAAAGCTTTAGTTACCCCGTCGGGATTCGAACCTCTTGTCTTCAATAGACGACAGCTACGCGTTGCAGAAGTAATAAAAATAACAACAGATACAGTAACAATAATAATCATAATCATTTTTTATTAATAATAACAGCAATAATGACAATGATAATAATAAGAAGAAGAAATATAACATCAACACTAGTAATAACAGTAATAATAAAATAACTACTAATAACAATAACGCAAATTATATACACATATAATGGGATGTCATTAGACTTTCGTGAATGACACGAGAGAGAGAGAGAGAGAGAGAGAGAGAGAGAGAGAGAGAGAGAGAGAGAGAGAGAGAGAGAGAGAGAGAGAGAGAGAGAGAGAACGAACGAACGAACGAACGAACGAACAAACTTTATTTTCAAAGGGTTAAGAATTGGGCACGCAGGCCCGTCTAACATTCTGCCCTTCTATCATTCTCTTTCATACATTATTTCATTCACACATCATTCAAGGCTAACAGAGAACAGCAACAATATAAAAGATATGCATTATAAAGGCATTGGCAAAATGCGAACATCAATGCTACACGACTCAGTAATATTAGATAATGATGTGACACTTGTTATTTGCTATGTGGAATATACTGGTCTACCAAAAGGGGGCTGACTGTTATACTGTTCTGTTGTAGTTATACTGTGGTAGAGAGAACGAACGAACGAACAAACGAACGAACGAACGAACAAACGAACGAACGAACGAACGAACGAACGAACATGCACTCTTTATTTTAAACAAAGGGTAACAAATTGGGCACGCCGGCCCGTCTTACACACAGAGAGAGAGAGAGAGAGAGAGAGAGAGAGAGAGAGAGAGAGAGAGAGAGAGAGAGAGAGAGACGGAGACGGAGACCGACAAGTTGAGACATAAAGGTAAGCAGCAAAGTGTGAAAAACAATTTCACCCGTCCACTCCACAGGCCAAACCAAATTACACCTCAATCGCCGAAAAAGGTCGCAGGTGAAGGCATTAAATGACTTCTATTTTTAGCTGTCGCGTGAATAAGCCACTCACCAGTGTCAGTTGTTTCCCCTTGATTTACGCCTTAATCTCTCAGAAATAGGTCATTGGTTGGTAGGTGAATCTTCTTCCTGAGCCTTAAGTCTGGTGCACTGGGATTCGGGTCGTTTGTGTCAAATCGGTAATTCATGTTAATTCACCACAAACAAATCGAGTAGTTATTTTTAGCTCATCGTCGATTTTCAGAATAGGGATATCGGGATTCACTTCGTGGTAGGTCGACAAATCCCAAACCGCATGTCATTGTCTTCGCAAACTGGCCCCCAGATGCATCAAAGATGAGCGCAGACAGATGGGACGTACTCAAGATAAGACGAGCAGTACAAGATACGGATATACACTCCGACGACAGTGTGGGCCTTCCGGGTCCAGAAACATATATTGCATCCATCAATCGGTCTAGCAGTCCTCCACACACTCAACCGGAAGTGATCGACAACACATTCAATTTATTTGATCCCTATAAATAGATTATACAGTAGCACTTATACAAGTTGCACAGTATAGCAACACACCCCTACACCCACTATGGAATCACCCCAATGTCACGTGATTTCCCGGGAACTTCCGGGATTCCTTTGTTTGCGGTGAATTAAAAATGAAGTACCGTCAAATGTTCTCAAAGGACGTCTTTGAGCTATTTAATGGTAGTAAGACATCCCACGACAAAAATTGTTAGCAAGGTCAGCGATAATTCTGCTCAGAAATCCAAAATAAGAGTTGAAACAGATCCCGAGAAACTGCTGATATACTGCTGCGGTGCCTGTGGTTATGCAGATGACACAGATCCATAGATAAAGGCAGATTAAGAGTATCCCGATTGGCTGTTGACATTGCGCACTGAACGTCGTCGTCAAGATTTGTCGAAGCTTATTAAAATGTCAGCTGAATATTGGTCTCTAGTTTCCCCGCTTTACACAAACTAGAAATAAGAGAAGAGCTAAGAGACTGCAAAACTTAAAGGACATTCAATAACCAGAGGCTAAAATATAAATTTCATTAAAAATTATAATTCTCTTTAAAAAGTATGCTTCCAAAAGGAATTTGGGGGGGGGGGGGGGGGGGTCGTTTGAGTCCGGAGAAAGGCTTGGATCTCTCGGGATGAGGTTGGTGTAGGGGCATTGTCTTGTACCCGGTATCGCAGTAGCATCTACGACGGAATTGTAAAGTCTGGGCCCCCTCCAAGATTAGAAAACCAGAGTGCAAGGCCGGTACTGCAACGTCATATCTGTGGAGAGACAAGAGTGGTAAAAACTTCGCCGCGGAGCAAGTACGGCAGGAGGTTTCCATTCATCAGAAGTAGTTCCCTCTCGCCGAATGTTTCCGGCCCTTTTACCCTCTTGATACCCTCAGGGGGTTGAACCTCCTAGGTCATGACTCCTAGGTCATGACTCCTAGGTGTTGTTCTCCTGTCGTGCGACTGCATATCCACGTTCGAGACGTTTGTGTTTCGCATTTATCCCACATTGTTATCGCTATGTGTGCCTGCCCTGAAGCCACCCTGCCCTCAGGGATGCAAAAATTTGGGCGCGCGGTGCATCTGCCAACATTATCAATGCACCGTAACTGACCATGGCAAAGCCAGCTTCTTTCCCCGGCCATTAGCCTCTGTTCTCACTCCCACCTCGCTGGCAAGCTAGCATCCAATATACTTCAAAGCATCCATGTTACCTCCTTCGTACCCAGTTCACAGCTTAATGGCACTCTCGTGCAAGCTCCCAGCGTAAGGCATCTCTTCCATTGATCTAATTCTGTTACGGGCGTGGGCTCACTACTCTCGCCCCCCATGACGCCTTATTAAATCACAAGCGGTCATTGTCGTCGCTTGGCACAGAGGTTTGATGTCGCACCATATTTCAGGTCCAGGTGCGTGGTGCGCTCGACTCCTCGGTCGCGTTCCCGGCTCGGGTCTCCAGTTCTTACTTGGCAGATGATTCCATGGGTCGGCTCGGGACAGTAGAGGTTTGTGGGTCTTAATTGAGAGATTACTTTCGTGTGGTAGAATGTAGACAGGCCATGAATCGACACCAGGTACACCAGCTGCTGGTGTTTCCTCCTCAGGTTTCAGGTATTTTGCTGTCAGCAAGAGTCTCCGTGGCTAAGTGCCCACTCCCTCTGCCTCACGCGCCGAAAGTTGTGGGTTCGATTCCGAACTACAACATCCGGTTCACAAGTGCAAGTTTCTCGCTTTTCCCTGGGGGTCTTGGTGTCCGAGTATCAGTATATGTGTGACTGTGCCAAGTCCTGGCGTGTTATCTAGCGTGTAGCGTACAATTAAATATTCTTTAAAAAAAACTTTCTTAAGACTTCTGGTGGGTGACAACGTATGTGGCAAAGGTAATCTTCATAATGTTGTATATCATCCTTCAACATCCGACGTCCGCAAGTGTAAGTGCTCAGAGAATTGTATAACAACTAATGTCAGTAACGAATGTCCTTTGCGCCGATAATGGATTTATGATAGAGTGTCGGCAACAAATATACTCATGTTCGGTGTCATTTTCTTTGTTGACTGTTGTGTATCAAACGTGTTTAAGTGTCCAGTGTCAACTGTGTACATAATTTCCACAAATAACTCAATGTGTGTACAATCTTCAATGTTTGTAGGCTGCAATGTTTTCATCATCGTTTCTTCGTTAATGCCGTGCCGTGTTCTTTAGTATGCTACAAATGGTGCGTGTATAGTGTGTTATTTCTGTGACGTGCAACTGTCGCTGTAAATATTGTTGCGTTCGTACATTTTTAGGCACGTCTGCTCTCTTGGATGTGTCCGATACAAAGGTATATAACAATATGCACTAGAATGTTTCTCTTACCTTGCTCAGATACTTTAAGAATACCACTATTCCTTACGAATTCTTGCCCTGCTTTCTGACACAATTCATTGTTTGGCCGACATATTTAACCACCGCATCTTCCTGCGCTCTTTCAGTTCCCGTGTTGCACCGTGCGTTACTTTGAGTTATGGTGTGCATTCATCTTTACTTATGCGTTCTTCACTTTCGACTATTCTGGTAGGGGCTATCTTGACAATAATTTACTTGATAATCAATATCTTGAGTACCGGATCGATGCCACCCTTATCTGCCTCCGCCTAGACAAAAAAAATATGATGTAATCATTTTTTTTTTTTTGGAGGGTGGGTAACGGGGAACCATAAGCTAGTTTATTCAGCTTGTTGTACTAGTTGTAAGTGTCGTATTAGGATATAATTGTATATATATATATATATATATATATATATATATATATATATATATATATATATATATATATATATATATATATATATATATATATATATATATATATATATATACTTAGTTATATGGGGGGAAAATGATTACATCATTTTTTTTTGTCTGGGAGGGGGCATTATGCCATATGACAGGCACGCCGCGAAAACTAATATTTACAAATATGGAAAAAAAATGATTATATCATTTTTTTTTGTCTAGGCGGGGGCATTATGCCATACGGCGATATGACGGGTACGCACCAGAAATAAATAAGCAAAAGGATATTAGGGAATTATCCATAATGATCAAGAAGAACGTACTAAAAATAAACAATGAACAGAAAGGAACTAAGGGAAGCTTAGGAACCGAGTACGTCAGACGACAACAGAAGAGACCTTGGGGAAGTCGTCTGAGGCGCGGACATATTGTGTGAAGCCCGTGTTCGTTTGGAGATTTGGTTGTGAGAAGGCGAAGCTTGGCTGAGGACTATCAGGTGGAGGATGTCTGACGAGGAACGACAACAGAGGAGACCTCGGGGAAGTCGTCTGAGGCGAGGACATGTTGTGTGAAGCCCGTGTTCGTTTGGAGATTTGGTTGTGAGAAGGCGAAGCTTGGCTGAGGACTATCAGGTGGAGGATGTCTGACGAGGAAAGTGTCAATATCGAGTAGAGGACCTGAAGGCAGGGAATACCTAGACAATCTGTGAAAATGAGAACGGCGAGATAGATTGAGCTCCTAAGTACAGTCGGACATTACTGGGATAGAGTCGTAGATATTTGTGTGAATGCCGTCCCTATGTTAAAAGGGACAATTCATTTTTCTCGATGAAGCCATTGTATTGATCCAGCGCATCATTAAAAGAATGTGTGAGTACTGTAGTTTAGGATGGCGTCGGTTGATTCTTCGCATTACAGTTCGACATTTCACGTGAGTTTTAATATTGCTTCAACGTTGACGTTGCCAATTTGATAATTGCGGGAGTAGCGTTGAGGCAGATGTTACGATTTATACTTATTTCGCAAGTTATATACAAACGTAGATAGTTAGGAATGAACTTCTGATAGTAATTAATCAGACCTCACCTTAACCGTATCCCGGATGAGCCCCCACATCTGCCTTATGAACAACGTTGGTATCTCATGTCTTCACTTAATTTCGGTGACTTGATTATGGGTAAATATAAATCGTAAATCATAAGTTACAATTTAACCAAAAACAAACATGGTGAAACAGGTGGAATATTAAAACTACAATTATAACAGCAAATGGGCTTCAGGCAGTCGGTGTGGTTGAAAGTATAAGTTCGCTACAGCTCTTAAACTTCTGATGCGCTTACAGCGAGGTAGCGCGATCAACTCCCATACCGGTCAGTTAGTAAATATCCCGGACGAGCCCCCACATCTGCCTGTATATTGTGTTTAAATACTAATTAGAAGTGCAATCAAGTCATCGATTATACAGGATCTGCGCATCAGAAACAATAGATTACGCGCACACTTCAAAAATTTTGTATCAACCTTTGGGAAGTCGTCTGAGGCGCGGACATATTGTGTGAAGCCCGTGTTCGTTTGGAGATTTGGTTGTGAGAAGGCGAAGCTTGGCTGAGGACTATCAGGTGAAGGATGTCTGACGAGGAAAGTGTCAATATCGAGTAGAGGAGCTGAAGGCAGGGAATACCTAGACAATCGGTGAAAATGAGAACGGCGAGATAGATTGAGCTCCTAAGTACAGTCGGACATTACTGGGATAGAGTCGTAGATATTTGTGTGAATGCCGTCCCTGTGTTAAAGGGGACAATTCATTTTTCTCGATGAATCCATTGCATTGATCCAGCGCATCATTAAAAGAATGTGTGAGTACTGTTAAGATGGCGTCGTTGCGATAAGGCAGTAAAGTGGGCGTGGATACAATCCAGTGAAATAGGTGTGGATAAAATCCAGTGAAATGGGTGTGGATACAATCCAGTGAAATGGGTGTGGATACAATCCAGTGAAATGGGTGTGGATACAATCCAGTGAAATGGGTGTGGATACAATCCAGTAAAATGGGTGTGGATACAATCCAGTGAAATGGGTGTCAAAATTGTCCAGTAAAGTGGGCGTGGAAACACTTATTCAAGTATCATAGCAGATCAATCAAATGAATACCGGAACGATATAATGAAGTTGATGTTAAATACTCCAGTAAAATGGGCGTGAAAATATTCCAGTAAAGTAGGTGTGGAAATATTCAAGTAAATGGCGCAAAAACACTCAAGTAAAGTGGGGGTAGAAACACTCCAGTAAAGTGGGTGCAGTAACACTCCAGTAAAATGGGTGTGGAAATATTCAAGTAAATGGTGTAGAAACACTCAAGTAAAGTGGGTATAGAAACACTCCAGTAAAGTGGGTATGGAAACACTCCAGTAAAGTGGGTATGGAAACACTAAGGTAAAGTGGGTATGGTAACACTCCAGTAAAATTGGCATGGAAACACTCCAGTAAAATGGGTACGTGTCGCGTAATGTTGACTATTTTGATAGACAAGGATCAGAAATAGCAACCCATAGACTTTCAGGATTCTGGAAGACTAATCACTGTCGAAGAAGAGGCCAAAATGGCTCGAACTAGGAAGTACGACTCGGAACTGTCCCAGGAATGACCAGGTCTTCAGACAGTGTTCAGGCACAGATAGGTAAAGCGAACAACCGTACTAGGAATAATTCTAGACAGTAGGCTTAAGGAATCTGGCGACGAATGCCTGCAAAAATTAAAGAGCCCTATTTAACTGATCCCTTCTCATAACATGGAGGAAGAGTACAAATATAAATTTACAACTTGCATTCCTTCCCTCTCTCTCAGTATCCTAATATTAAATTAGAGTATAACAGCAACAGACTAAGTATGTTTCTGGTATCACATATAACTATTAATTTATTGAAAACTGTGGCATGTAAAAGTCTGTTGAACTAGTGTGTAGGCAATCAAATCCTAGACTAAGTTGGCAGGCTAAAGGTGTCAGCCGAGGAGGTCGGCCACTTAGCTCAAGACTTGGGTCCAGCTTGTCAACTCGGGTGAAGTTCCAGTTCAGGTTGCGGATTCACTCTTCGGCAATAGACATGGTGCTCACGACCGGTAAGTATGCGTTGCTGCAAGTTGCTGGCTCATGGTACCACCAAAGAAGGTGCAGAACTGCTTCCAAAATGTGGTGAGTAAACCTCTCCACGGGGGAACAGTGCCACTAGCAGTGTAAATATTACTTTTGGGTATCAATTTGGCTCGCAATTTGCTTTTCCCAAATAGAGGCTAACTAGAGCCTGGATTATTTTGTTGCACGGTGTCTTTTTAAAGCTAGTATCGGCTCCTGTGTCCTCGCCGCTTCGGGTCAGTCAACCAAATGGACGATCTGCCGGCTGACGACAACTGGCCAGGCAGATTCTCGTGTTGCCACCCGGGTCGCAGGCTAAAACTGAATATGTTATTCAGCCAAACTTGCGTTGGGGCAGACGGCATGCACAACTAATAGTTCTATAATATACTGTATCTATATATATAAAACAGAGTGTATGTGGCTTTGTGGTTATGTATTGGATGCGTTCGATAACGGTACATCTGATTGAGATGAAATTTTCTACACGTCTTCCTTTCATTCCTGTGCAACCGACTGTAATAGTTTCTTAGTGTAAAATCTTCTACTTATTTAATAACATTTACTTTTTCATTTTTCATTATATAATTTCTATATAGCAGGGGGACTTCACTCTAGAAAAGGTATTTCAAGGGGCATACCTTTTAATAACATTTCTATAATCTTTATAGTCATATTGTTGGACTTACTTGCACTATTGTTAAATTCTTTGTCTATAGTTATTTTCAGGCATATGAGTTATAATAAATAATGATATAATCTTTAAGGCATTTTCAAGTTTTCATAAAAATAATGCATAATGCATAACACTTGTAACCCATCTTTTTCTGCTTACAGAACTTATCAACTGTCATGTCGGTGATTAAAAACAGTTTTCATTAAAATAATGAATGGTGTGTGGAAGGACATTCTTTTAAGTTACTGTGCGCCAGGAGCTGGGCGAAACCACGCCGGGTCAGATAGATAGAGAGACAGACAGATAGTCGGGAACAGAAGCTTATTTGACTACTTATATGAATTAAATGACATGCTCCCCACCAGGGACTGGGTGAAGCCGGGCCGGGTCAGACAGACAGATAGACAGACAGACAGTCGGGAATGGGAGAGCTTATATGACTGCGTATATGAATTAAATGAGATGCTCCCCACCAGGGACTGGGTGAAGCCGGGCCGGGTCAGACAGACAGACAGACAGATAGACAGACAGACAGATAGTCGGGAACGGGAGAGCTTATATGACTACTTAATTGAATTAAATGAGATGCTCCCCACCAGGGACTGGGTGAAGCCGGGCCGGGTCAGCCAGATAGACAGACAGACAGACAAACAAGCAGGCAGACAGACTGATAGATAGATAGATAGATAGATCCCCCCGGGGGCTGGGCGAACCCGGGGCCGGGGCAGAGTAATATATATTTTAAAAAACACTAGAATTTTTCACTAGGTTTAAGGAGATTAAATTCTCGCCAATAATACAGGCGTATTTATAGATATCTACAAACATTGGAAAATAGGGAAAAGATCGTTTTTCTAGACATATTTATAATGAAAAATGCGATCTGCAAGGTAATTTAAGTAAAACTAAAGGGGGAGACTGTCTATTACGCCACAGTACGGAAACACTCCAGTAAAGTGGGTATGGAAACACTCCAGTAAATTGGGTATGGAAACACACCGAAATGGGTTTGGAAACACTCCAGTAAAGTGGGTATAGAGACACTCCAGTAAAGTGGGTATAGAGACACTCCAGTAAAGTGGGTAGACACTCCAGTAATGGGGGTGTAGGAGCATCCCAGTAAAGTGGGTATGGAAACGCTCCAGTAAAGTGGGTATGAAAACACTCCAGTAAAGTGGGTATGGAAAGACTCCAGTAAAGTGGGTATGGAAACACTCCAGTAAAGTGGGTATGGAAACACTCCAATAAAGCGGGTATGGAAACACTCCAGTAAAGTAGGTGTAGAAACACTCCAGTAAAGTGGGTATGGAAACACTCCAGTAAAGTGGGTGTAGAAACACTCCAGTAAAGTGGGTATGGAAACACCCTAGTAATGTGTGTGTAGAAAAACTCCAGAAAATATCGCTGCGACCGCGAGTTATTTCCCACTTTTTAAACCTCACAGATAGATGCTGTGGCGAGCCTCATGTGTCAGCTGTGGTGAGATCATGTGTCAGCTGTGGCGAGCCTCATGTGTCAGCTGTGACTTAGGCTTATGTCACATTAACCGGCGTCTGATGGACAACGTCAGATATGGCGGGGAGGCACATTAAGCGTGCACTTCATGACAACGCCTGTACACGGTGGGAAAAACTCCGGTATCGTTTTCTGGGTGGGTCGGATATAGACCAGGTCTTGCGGTGCCTGAGAACTTGAGGTATAACTGCTAATGACAGAGGAGGAAGGTCAAGGGATGCTGTAGTTTATTTGATTTCGTGGAGATCAAAGAGAACATTGCTTCAAAACACACCAAGAATTTCCAGATTCTAGACAATCATATTTTTTAAAGATATCGCTTATAGTACCTAGCGGTGTTGGGAAGGGGGATCTTGAGCCTGAGGTATTTAGGCCGCCGGGATAGTGCAGTCGCCGCGAACTGTCCATGTTAGGTAGGGTTTTCTTTTTGCTCCGACAGAAAAATAAATATTCCACAGCTTATCGAGGATTCGAACCCGAATCTCATGAATTAGAATCCGGAATTCTTAGCAACTCGGTCACCCGCTTCTCGTACATTAATATAACGCAATGAAAGTCATCATCATCAAGTGCCATGCCGGCTGGCGTAGGCGTTCATGACTTTCCACAGATCTCGGTTTTTGGTTTTCTGGATCAACTTTGCTGATGATATTCCTCCATGCCACCGTCTCAATCCATCCAGCATCATTTCTCTTGGACTGCATGTGCCTCTCTTTCCCTCGATCTTTCCAGTTGTCACGATGTTCTCCAATGCCTCTCTTCTCATCACATGACCAAAGAAAGCTGTCTGTCTCTATGTTATTGTTGTACGAGGAACCATCAATAAGTATTGCCTCGTATATTTCTTTTCTATATAAATACTTTATCGGTGTGCAATTTTTTTTTTTTTTTTAATTTAGCGAGATTCCTTATCCACTATTCTACACTGTATATCACTACCAACCTGTTTCAGTCATTGGTTGCGCAGCAGTAACGGTTTTAAAATGGCCACCAAAGAATGACTGTTAAAGCAAAGTAAAGTCATAGAATCCTCAATCCCGGGAAGGTTAACGCGGTCAACAAATGCCCGCAGAAGTCGGATGTGTCGGCCTAATGGCGCAAGAACGCAGCTCTGCTGTAAAAAGGCACAACACAATCACGTCCAAAAAAAAACAACAACTCCGGATGAACGCAGAAGAAGAATTCCTCAATGATAAAGGTGAGACCCCGATTCGCATCCACGAACATTTGAGTATTGTTTATGGAAATTCAACAGTGGATGTTCTTAACTCGCCTAATGGCGAGAGACGCTGGTATCATTAGTATAGAGACTCTTCGTTGGCTGTTGCAGATGAGGACCTAGCATGAATGGGAATGTCCGGAATGTTATGATGCGGATTATTAACTTCAATCAACTCAACTCAACTTAACCGTGTAAAAGGAATTTCCCGGAAAGTAAAGGCGATATACGTGATATTGAGCACATCACCCATCAAATGAAGGCAGGTCTAACATATGGGGCGAACACCATACACCCATTTCGCTGCATATCTCGGAAAGGGGTCTTTGTCTTCACAACTCCCGAAGCCCAGGAACATGAATGCAAAAACACACTTGGCTGTCAATTAAATGAATGTTTAGTTAGCATTGCTCACACCCACACGCAGTTGCATGGCAATGTGCGAGGCGGGTCACAGATGCAAGAATCAGATAATGAAGTGGTGCGGATGGCAGTAAACAGCATCTTGTCTAGCGATGGCAGTTCAGGTTGGTGTAAACTGGTGCAGCAGGCAACATGTCGGTTCTCAGAGTTCAGTTTAGATCGTATGGTGATTTGTAAATGGGTCTCCTTCAGTTGTTTGTGATTTCTTGGCAAGTTTACGTTCAGTAGTTTGCCATTGCTTTCTGAACGACGGCACTCTCATTATCATCATCATCATGTGCCATACCGATAGGCGTGGGCGGTCATGTTTCACCATCTCACACGATCATTAGAGTCGTGGATCAGCTCTGTGTTCTTTTCTCGACCATACCACTTAGCCAAGTCATCCAGGTATTTACTTCTCTGCCTTCCCCTTGTTCTTTTCCCATCATTCTTGCCAGTTGTCACCAAGTTCTCCAATTTATTTCTTCTTATAACGCGTCCAAAAAATGTTGACTGTCTACGTCTAATTTCTCTAATCAGTTTACAGTTTTTAATTGCTTCTTGTAGAACTTGGTGATTGGTTTCTTCTGTCTGTCCATAGTATTCGTTGCTTGTTCCTCAGAAATGACATCTCTGCCATTAGATGTGTTTCAGCTTGTCTGCTCATTGTCCTCGTTTCACATTCGTACCAAATACAGGTTCTATGTAGCACTTCAACGCTCTCCCCATTGAGTGAAAACCAGCCCTTGGCCGTCTGCTTCCAATAACCCCGCAGCTGTGTCTCGAACGCGGTACGAGATTACGAATTGCGTTCGTAAGTCCTTTGCCTCAGCGACGGCCTCCTTTAATACACGCAGATATTTTTATAATGAAGAAATAGGATTCCTGAGAAGAATACTCAATGTATCAAGAAGAGATAAAATCAGAGATGAAAAAATCAGGACTAAAGTTGGGGTAATACCAGCGATAGATTTCATTAGAAAATAGCAAGTGAGAAGGTTCGGCCACATAACTTGGCTACTAACTAAAGTATTCCACATCAAGCAATGTTGTACAGACCAAATTGAACACAAACACACACACACATACGCACAAATAGGCAGACCATTTAAACAATAGACAGAGGGAATAGCAGAGTGCACGGGAATCTCAATATTTAAAAAAATGTAGTTGCGTATCCCTTACGGGACGTTGCAGTCAACACCAGCATTCTCAGCTGCTGTTGATGTACTAGGCAAGTGTTACGTTCAGTAGTTTGCCATTTCTTTCTGAACGACCGGCCCCTATACCTTTTTCGAAAAAAACCAGCACCGCCGTGTTTCGAACCCGGGTATACGGGCTCACAAACCGCATTCGCAAGCCCTTAGCCACACAGACCGGTAATTTCAATATATGGAGCCCATAAACGGATATTCTCCCGCGTTTTATGTTTCACCTCGATACCGCAAGGTACAAGAGGAACCTGGTGAGATAAGATTGATATCGGGGTTTCAGTCTCCCTTCTATACATCACACAAGGAGAGTCTCCAGACAGTGCCCACGGAGTCTTAGCACATCTTCTTATTATGTACTGTGTATTATATCATCTAACTCTCAACAAGCCCTTCTCTCCACACGAGTGGTAAGGTTCAAAATGTGGGGGTAACCAAAACCACAAAAACCTATTTATAGTCTTCTTATGGGGTAGGCTTTTAAGTTTTTCCCGCAGGAGTTCGATAGCTTGTTTTTATGTCTTCGTTCATTCGTTCGTTGGTTCGTTCTTCTTTATATTATTTCTCGGGTTGATATTTAGCAGTTAGATTGTTTCTCCGGTTGATATTCAGCCTTTATATTGTTTCACGCGTTGATATTCAGTCTTTAGATTAATCTTCAATATTAGTGAGACCTTTAAGATGCCTATTTTCGCACAGTTCCCTTGTTTGTCCTCTTGAGCAGCCAATTCCATATATTTCCAACTGTCTTCTATGAATTTTTAAAGCACGAAACATCAAACCGCAATGCTTGTTTAAACCGAAATGTGACATTCTATCAAGTGAGTTTAACGTATATTGCATTTGCTATCGTGCGTATTGCAGGAGGGCAGTCTCATTAAGAAAGTTTATATCATCAGTCTGCTCCCTCAGAGCCCATTCAATTCCATTTCTAATGGTAGTTATTGTGTCTTCATTATCCGTTCCATAGTCAGCATAAATAATGACAGGGACAAAGGGCATCCCTGTCGCACTCCTTTTAGTATTTTGAACGTATCTGTTAGATTTCCCTCATGAAGTACTTTGTATTTCATTTTTATATTGCATTTATTAAGTTAATATTTTGTGGGTCACTCAGTGCCATATCTTAAAGAGATTTCCTATCAATACTATCGAATATCTTTCGTTACTCCACAAATCCAGAGAGCGAGATAGAGAGAAAGATAAAGAGAAACATTAAGAAAGAAGCCGAGAGAGAGAGAGGAGAGAGAGAGAGAGAGAGAGAGAGAGAGAGAGAGAGAGAGAGAGAGAGAGAGAGAGAGAGAGAGAAGCACAGTAAGGAATAATCAGAAAGAGATAGAGAGCAAGCGAGAGATGGAAAGAGAGAGAGAGAGAGAGAGAGAGAGAGAGAGAGAGAGAGAGAGAGAGAGAGAGAGAGAGAGAGAGAGAGAGCACCCATTGCAGAGAAACATCATTAAAGAAACAGACAGGAAGATCAAATTGCAGAGAATCGCAATAAAATAAACAAGCAAAGCACGCCTTGAAACCAGAGAAAACACAACAGACAAGCAGAGAACACCACAGAAAAACAGACATCAAGACAGAGCGACCTACAGACAGCAACAGCATCAAAATAGCATCTAGACAGAGCGACATACAGACAGCAACTAAAAAAATAATAAAGAAAGAGAGAAAGAAAGGCAAGGCCGCCCTTTGCGCAGACAAT
This sequence comes from Cepaea nemoralis, assembly GCA_014155875.1. Taxonomy (NCBI): domain Eukaryota; kingdom Metazoa; phylum Mollusca; class Gastropoda; order Stylommatophora; family Helicidae; genus Cepaea; species Cepaea nemoralis. The sequence goes on along the minus strand of JACEFZ010018040.1, from coordinate 31,428 downwards.
AAAACAAGTAAACAAAGACCTACAAGTAACTTTAAAAACAAAACGCCTAGACAAACGGACTGACCTGCTGGAAAATGAACTGAAACCCTGACAATAACAAGAAGACAAAAATCAAAAAAATAAAACGAAAGAACGAAACAAAGAAAGCGCAGCTTTCGCACAAGCCATCAGTTCCAAATTTACCCAAAATAATTTGCTGAGCAGGTAAGATAACACACGTTTCTCACAGCCACTGTTTTGAGAAGAAGAAGAAGAGGAAGGGGAAAAAACAATCCGATTTCTACAGGTAAAATTCAGCAATATTTTCATACCTCAAATTATTATGTCACTATATGGGTTTATCGTAGGCGTGTTGCCGGTTGTTTTCAAGGAGGGGTGCATGTTTGTTTTCCCAGCACTATTACAAATGTTATACTGTTAGGGATTTGTACATCTCATGGTGGGAAGGTGCGGGGTGGTAAATAAACAAATGGATATATGCCATGAGAGTTATCAGTTATTGTAGGTTTAAGGTAACTCGGGCGAGAGGGAGTCCTCGCGGTGGAGTGGATATACGCTCGGCTGTCGTACTGGTGGTATTGGGTTCGATTCGCATCAGGAGCGGTTTCGAATTGTTAAAATTGATCTGGGATCCGGGTCGACCCAGCTGAAAATGGTCATCAGTAAGTGTTTTGGGAAGCAAAGGCAGCCGGCGTGATTTCGACCATACCACCCACTGAGCGCTGTTTGGTCTATAAGAATATGGGTCTAGCTTTATACGCTCATTGAGCCATAGGATCGTTAAAGTGTGCATCAGGATCCACGTAGAGAACTTCAGTTCCAGACTAGACTATACTAGATTAGAAGTCTGGGGTTATAGCGTCCATGAGGATCCACGTAGAGAAATTCAGCTCCAGACTAGACTGTACTATACTATACTAGAAGTCTGGGGTTAAACAGACAACTGGGAAAATATAATCCACTGTGTATATTGGTACATGCAGACGATTGGATGGACCAGGGGGGAGGGGGGGGGGGTGATGTGAGATTGGGGTTAGACAGACGTACGGACAGATGGACAACAGGCCGATGAACAGACGTAGATACGTAGACATGTGGACAGTTGGCTGTATGGTGGAAAAGATATTTAGATGGATAGATGGATACACGGACAGACGGACGGACCAAGGTAGATACTTGAGTAGTGGGACGTAAGGATGTTCGAATGGAAAACACACACAGAGAGAGAGAGAGAGAGAGAGAGAGAGAGAGAGAGAGAGAGAGAGAGAGAGAGAGAGAGAGAGAGAGAGAGAGAGAAGAGAGAGAGAGAGAGAGAGAGAAGAGAGAGAGAGAGAGAAAGAGAGAGAGAGAGAGAGAGAGAGAGAGAGAGAGAGAGAGAGAGAGAGAAGAGAGAGAGATTAAGTCAACATATATTTAAGACCATTCTGGCGAGACGGGTAGATCTACAGACAGAACTTCAACTCCAGACAAGGTTAAACTAGATGTCTGGGTTTAAATAAACAAATGGGAAAATATAATTCATTGTCTACCTGGGAACAAACAGACAGATGGATGCTCTGGGGGGAGGGGGTTAGACAGACAGATCGATGGGTTGGGGGAGGGGGTTAGACAGATGGATGGGCAGACATGTAGACCCACCCACAAACAAACCCAGGCACACATGCATGCAACCACCCATCCATACCCACCTACACATCCCCCCATCTTCACACATCTTCCCACCCACACGCACACATCCCCCACCCATCCCATAACCTACCAACACTAACCCACCCACATATCCTCCACCACCCACCCACACACCTCCAAGCACTCAGCCAAACACACATCCCCCAACCAAATATCCAACACCCACACAAACATATTCCCGCCGACTCACTTATTCTGCACTTACCCACACACAAAACCGCACCCACCCACACATCCGAGAGAGCGAAAGAGAGATCAAGAGAGAGTAAGCGAAAGAGTAAAAGAGAAAGAGAGAGAGAGAGCAAGAGAGAAAGAGAGAGAGAGAGAGAGAGAGAGAGAGAGAGAGAGAGAGAGAGAGAGAGAGAGAGAGAGAGAGAGAGAGAGAGAGAGAGAATGAGAATTATCAGCCAACATAGATTTAAGGTAATTCGGGCGAGATATTTGTATCTACAGACATAACTTCAACTGCAGAATAGGCTAAACTAGAAGTCTCAGCTTAAATAAGCACCTGGAAAAATATAATTCATTGTGTATCTGGGAGTAGACAGATGGAAATACATATAGATGGGCGGATAGACAGATGGAAGGATGGGCTGACAAAGAGACGCGGAGACTGAAGAGCGTACATAGATACCTGGTTAGGCGGACGAATAAGTATTCGATGGAAAAGACTTTCAAAAGGGTAGAGGGAGTCACGGTCAGACAGGCACACAGACGGAAGGATGGACTCATCTACTTGGATAAAGGGGCGTAGATATACCAATGAAATGACAAATGTTTAGGTAGATGCATGGATAGACGGACGGACGGACGGACGGACTATCGGGCTGACGAGATACGTAGGTAGGAGACAAAGGATGGACAAACCGGTAGACAGGTATGTGGATGGACAGACAGATAGACAGATAGTAAGACGGGCGAACGAATGGGCCGACGCACGAGGGAATTTAGGTTAAGTGTAGGTCGCCATGTTGGTGTACGGATTGAAAGACCAGTAGATAGGTAGGTTGTTGGATGGGCGGAGAGACAGACAAGCTAATATGCAGGCAGACAGGAGGGTCTAATAGAAAAATCAGAAGCTGAATTACACGACCACATGAATAGTCTAAACGAAATATGTAGGGAACATAACATGAACATTAGCACAAGTAAAACAGAGGTATTCACCTAAACGAACATCCCTTGAAACAAGTAAAGAGTTTCAAGTACCTAGGAAGTATAATAGCATCAAATGGCAGATCAGAAGACGAGATCGAAAATCGGTGCAATAAGGCAAACCAACTCAGTGGACAAATGGCACCAATACTAAAGAACAAACATGTATTAATAACTACTAAGACAGCACTGTACAACACAATCTTCCTACCAACTCTGTGTTACCAATGCCAAACCTGGACAAAGGCGGAAAAAGAGAAAAGAAAAATCACAACAACAGAAATGAGATTCCTGAGAAGAATACTCAATGTATCAAGAAGAGATAAGATCAGAAATGAAGAAATCAGGACTAAAATGGGGGTTGCAAGTCAAATGGTTTGGCCATGCAATCAGGTTACCAACTAACAGTATACCACAACAAGCAATGATGTACAGACCAGAAGGGAGCAGAGGAAGAGGCCGACCGCGTAAACAATGGACGCAGAGAATAATAGAGTCCATGGGAATATCGATACATGAAGCCCATAAGCGGGCACTCTCGCGCTGTTTGTACTTCACCTCGACACCACAAGGTACAAGAGGAACATGATGAGATGAGATGATGAGATGAGACAGGAGGTGGGTAGGCAGACAGACAGGCAGGCAGGCAGGTATGAAGGTAGGTAGGTAGGTAGTTAGTTAGGTAGGTAGGTAAGTAGGTAGGTAGGTAGGTAGGTGGATGAATGAATGTATGTATGAAACGACAGATGTATGGAAAGGCAGTGGATAAGTAGGTAGCAGACAGACAGACAGACAGACAGACAGACAGACAGACAGACCGACCGACCGACCGACCGACCGACCGACCGACAGACAGACAGACAGACAGACAGACAGACAGACAGACAGACAGACAAACAGACAGACAGACAGACAGACAGACAGACAGACAGACAGACAGACAGACAGACAGACCGACCGACCGACCGACCGACCGACCGACCGACCGACCGACCGACCGACCGACCGACCGACCGACAGACAGACAGACAGACAGACAGACAGACAGACAGACAGACAGACAGACAGACAGACAGACAGACAGACAGACAGACAGACAGACAGACAGACAGACAGACAGACAGACAGACAGACAGACAAGCAGGCAGGCAGGCAATCAGGCAGGCAGGCAGGCAGGCAGGACTTCCCCACCCCACAAATATATTTAAAAGAAAAAAAAACAATCCAAATCTCTGTGCCCAAAGACTATACAACCAGTTGTTTTACTGTGTGTACCTATCGCACCCATGGACACCAACTCTGTGTCTGCTATTTCCGCCATTGACAGATTGAGTAGTCTCTCATCTACCACGCCTGAGCAGATCTATTGTTATGTCTTGTTGTTGTGTCACATATACCCACACATCTTCAGTCTCCGGAGAGGAACACTACGAAATTGCCCGTTTACCCATCCCCCGCACCCCAAAATACGACGGTCAGTACTTTAAAGTACTTTAACTCGCTGGGTACATCAAGCAACGTGCCGCGGCCGTTAATCGGCTGTTCCTGACATGTACACAACTCCCTTGTTTTCTGCACTCTTTCCGTCGCAGATAGTTATTATACGCAATTAGCGCTTTCAGTCCCACAATGTTAGTACTTAGCTCGTTCAGTCCCACAATGTTATTACTTTAGTTTATTCAGTCCCACAATGTTATTACTTTAGTTTATTCAGGCCCACAATGTTATTACTTTAGCTTGTTCAGTCCCACAATGTTATTACTTTAGTTTATTCAGTCCCACAATGTTATTACTTTACTTCTTCAGTCCCACAATGTTATTACTTTAGCTTGTTCAGTCCCATAATGTTATTACTTTAGCTTGTTCAGTCCCACAATGTTATTACTTAACTTGTTCAGTCCCACAATGTTATTACTTTAGCTTGTTCAGTCCCACAATGTTATTACTTTAGCTTGTTCAGTCCCACAATGTTATTACTTTAGCTCGTTCAGTCCCACACACTTATTACTTTAGTTCTTCAGTCCCACACATTTATTACTATAGTTCTTCAGCCCCACACATGTATTACTTAGCTTCTTCAGTCCCACACGTTTATTACTTTAGCTCTTTCATTCTCACACAGTTAATACTTTAACTTTTTCTATCGAAATAAAGAGATGGCTATTGTGGTTAGTTATCATTCTTTCATATATTCGTCTGTCGTGGGAGACTGGGCGCTTATGTACGTGGCCCGAGTACTATAAGGCCGCATATGCTAAACAGTTATCAATAATTAGAAAAGATATGATAAGCAAAGAAGAAAAAGATTTGAAAACAGGAAAATAATAAAATAAATAACGATGACGGCACATAAAAATACAACTCTTTAAAGTATTTAAAAACAACGAGTACAAAACGTTAAGAATGGAAGAAAGAATAGAAAGAAATGGCGCGTATAAAAAGTTAGAAGTTAATAACGTTAACAAGAATAAAGAAAGGCAGCCAAGCGAAAGACAACCAGATCTGACCCAAAGAATGTTTTCAGAAATGATTTGACAACATAATCAGGGGATACAATTTTGGCCGACATTTTACTAGGGGACGCAACCGCAGGAACCAATCACACAATTTAGCTGTATATGTTTAACGTTAATGGTAGACAAACACATATGTTATGTTGTGTTATGTTACGTTATGTCGAACAATGTCACTGCACATTCGGATTCTCATGCGTCCTCCGAGGCAGCAGCCACCACAAAGTTTGTCGTTATCTTCTTCTTGTGTTATTTCTCAGATGTCAAATGTCTAATTGTATTTGGATGGTTACAAACGTGAGGCTATAAATATAAGTCAAATTTTATAACACTATGTGTTTTTATTTGAGATATTAATATCATGGACTGTGAACTTTGCCTGTCAGTTAGTCAAAACGTCTGTTTCTTTGTCTACCACTTGGTACATCTGCTCGTCTAATTGATCAGCTGGATTGCCTGTCTATCTGTCGTCTGCTGTCGGTCAGCAGGTTCAACTGTCTGTTAACTGCTTAGTTCTTCTGTATGCCTGTTGGTGTCTTGTGTCGTCTGTCTATCTGTGGTCTGTCTGTCTGTCTGTCTGTCTGTCTGTCTGTCTGTCTGTCTGTCTGTCTGACCGTCCGTCCGACAGTCCGTCTGTCTGTCTGTCTGTCTGTCTGTCTGTCTGTCTGTCTGTCTGTCTGTCTGTCTGTCTGTCTGTCTGTCTGTCTGTCTGTCTGTCTGTATGTATGTCTGTCTGTCTGTCTGTCTGTCTATCTATCTGTCTGTCAATCTGATCGTCTGTCTATCTGTCGACAGCTTTGATCTTTTGTCTGTCGGTCAGTCGCATCATCTGTCAATCTATCAGCTGCTCGATATGTCTGTCTGTCTTTCTGTCAGCGGAATCGTCTGACAATCTATTGACAGCTTGGTTTCTCCGTCGGTCAATCGAATCGGCTGTCTGTCTCCGACTTTTCTGTTAATCTGGTTGTCGGTATGTTGGTAAGTTGGCTAGGCTGTTTGTTTGTAATATAATACAATCAGGTATTGTCTGTCAGTCTGTCTATCTGTCTGTCTGTCTGACTATCGCTCTTGTTCTTTCCCTCTCTCTCCTTCCTCCTCTTTCTTTCACCTTCTCTCCCTTTCTATCTTTCTCTTTCTCCTTTCCTCTTTTCTTTCTTCGATCTTTGTTCTCTTTTGTTCCTTTCCGTTGTTTATACCGTCTCTTCTCTGTCTGTCTCTATCTTCTCCTGTCTATCATTCTCTCTCTCTCTCTCTCTCTCTCTCTCTCTCTCTCTCTCTCTCTCTCTCTCTCTCTCTCTCTCATTGTCGTTTCTTTCTACTTTCTATTGTAATTTTCTCCCTTCCTGCTCTGTCATATCTCTCACTCTGTCATCTCTCTCTCTCTCTCTCTCTCTCTCTCTCTCTCTCTCTCTCTCTCTCTCTCTCTCTCTCTCTCTTCTCTCTATTTTCTGTTTTCTCTCTCTCATTTTTAACGCTCCTCTCTTCTCTCATTCACTTCACAGTATATTTTACATGAGAAATCTGCAAAGAATGCTAGCCGAACAAACATAAGTTAACACAACCAATAGCAGAAACCCAAACAGAATCACTTCTTAAACAACAAAAACACCCCAATTTCTCCGCACCTCAGTCAGTTCAGTTCTCTCTTTAATTTTGCCATTCTATTTCTTCACCTGGCTAATTCACCGCCCAAATACCAGTTCACCATTTTTGTAACCATACATTTTTAAACTTTGGTATCATGATGAATCTGACAGAAATAACCCGCTCACGTAAAAAGAAAATTAATTTCAGCTCGAGTTTTTGTCCTAACACGCTTTGCTGCCAAATCCCCTTCTGAAAGTATGTCATCGCGGAGCATTTTGTGTTGAGAAATGTCCAAGGTGAGATTTTCAGCCCGATACGATCTGGAATATGTGTCTACCTGCGGGATTTATATCTGACATACCTGCGGGGCTGGGTTATCCGTTAAGAAAATTAAGAACGTGCATAGGACACCAAGGGAAAGTTGGTGGTACAAATCTGTATTTACCATAGACTATATCGTGGAGTTGCAAATCATACCATTGACAGATGAAAGACTAATGAGTAAGTCCTACAAGAAGCAAATGAAAAATTAACTTATTAGAAAAATTAGACGTAGGCAGTCAAAATTTTTTTGACACATTATCCATCCACCCATCATGTGCCATGCCGGTAAGCGTGGGCGATCATGTTTTGCCATCTCACTCAATCACCAGAGTCGTGGATCAGCTCCGTGTTTCTGAGTCGTGTAGTAATGAGTTTTCATTTTCCACATGCCTTTATAATGCATATCTTTTATATTGTTGCTGTTTTCAGTTAGCCTTGAATGATGTGTACATGGTATAATATATGAAAGAGAGTGATAAAAGGGCAGAATGTTAGACGGGCCTGCGTGCCCAATTCTTAACCCTTTCAAAATAAAGTTTTGTTGTTGTTGTTGTTGTTGTTGTTATTGTTGTTGTTGTTGTCTCGACCATGCCACGAGGCCAAGCCATCCAGGTATTTGCTTCTAGGTCTTCCCCTTGGTCTATTCTCTTCGATCAGTTGTCACCAAGTTCTCCAATTCATTTCTTCTCATAACATGCCCAAAAAATGTTGATTGTCTGCGTCTGATGTCTCTAATCGGTTTACGATCTTCATTTGTTTCTTAAAGGACTTGTTCATTGGTCTTTCTGGCTGTCCATGGTATTCTTTGTCACATTAAAAGAAGAAATAAATTAGAGAACTTGGTGACAACTGGCAAGATTGAGGGGAGTCAGAACAAGGGGAAGGCAGAGAAGTAAATATCTGGATGGCTTGGCGACGTGGCATGGCCGAGACAAGAATAAGGAGGTGATCCACGCACGACTCTGGTGATCGTGTGAGATGGCGAAATATGACCGTCGACGCTTGTTGGCATGGCAGTTGAGGTAAATAATGTGCTTTACTTCTTCTTTGAAAAGTGATACCCGCTCCCCAGCCACCCCAAGTCCTTTACCTGTATATGCACTGATCGAAAACTTGTAATTCTCTTAACATTTTCTCTTTATTTTTGTAAAAGTTATGCATTCTTGCTTTATAACTTATGTATGTGATGTTTCATGACGCACTATATAAAAACTGTTAAATGTGATGGTACAGAACGCACTAAATAACTGCTATATGTGGTGTTTCAGAACGCACTATTACACGACATATAAGGACAGATACCAACCCCAGCAGGTGACGAGGTACAAATGTTGCAACGGATGGCAGCTCAGCGACCAGGGACATGCCTGCAACAACAGTAAGTGAAATGTCTCGTCATTTTCTCATCCCGCTCAAATGTGTATTAAGTCCCTTTTGTTGTTAAAATTCGTGCTCTCCCTATTGCCCGTTTGTATTGCATCTTTAGCTCTGTTATGGTTGTAACCAGAGTAAAATAACATTTTTGTTGTATTTTTCGATCGTCGATATGGTTTAATACGATTGATAGACAAACCGATTGATCTCTGCCGTCGGAGATCGCAAATTGTGGAGAAGATCTCGCAAGCCAGTCGGCAAGGCACTGGATGGTGATAATGTTACTGTTTAGTCATCCTCTGTTAACCAAATACAGATATGCTTAGGGTAGAGTGGCAGGCTTCCGGGAAGGTTAATCTGGTCAACAAATGCCCGCAGAAGTCGGATGTGTCGGCCTAACGGCGCAAGAACGCAGCTCTGCTGTAAACAGGCACGACGCAATCACGTCCGAAAAAAATCGGTAGAAAGACCGGGTGTAGCTACCTAGACTTTTATTTAATCGGTTGAACTGAGGATTTGGATAATTAGGCCTCAAGGGCAGCGAGCTGGACTCGGAGCTCGTAGGTAGATGTTATTTAAGTGAGCGCCGTTCCTGCGTATAGGGATCAGCTCACGTTTCTACAAGAGTATATCCTTTGTCCTGCGGCGGAATAAACGTACGTCTGAAAATCGTCTGCTCGACTTGAGTCTGCCATATGTTCATGATCCTGTTCACGTAAGGTAGAACATGTTTTGTTGTTCTGATCTGTTCTTGACGAGTTCAATTTGAGTTGCTTTGAGTGTCCGGTCCCGTTGGATTTAGAGGACAGGCACTTCGAGACATATACGTACAGTTTGTGGTGGGGGGTAGTTGTTTGATGAAGGAAGTTGACTGGTGTAGGCAGCTGACTGATGATAAAAACTGACTAACGAAGGGAGCTGACTTATGACATAAGCTGACTAATGAAGGAAGTTGATTGATGAATGAAGTTGACTTGTGAAGGAAGTTGACTGATCAAAGAAGCTGACTTACGACATAAGTTGATTAATGAAGGAAGCTGACTGTTGACGGATGCTGACTGATGAAGGAAATTGTCTAATGAAGGAAGTTGACTGATGAAAGAAGCTGACGGATGAAGAAAGTTGACTTATGAAGGAAGTTGACTGATGAAAGAAGCTGACTAATGAAGGAAGTTGACTAATGTAGGAAGTTGACTAACGAAGGAAGTTCACTAATGAAGGAAGTTGACCGATGAAGGAAGTCTACTCGTGAAGGAATTTGAGTAATGAAGGAAGCCAAGTCGTGAATAAAGTTGACTGATGAAGGAAGCTGACTGATGAAGAAAGTTGACTGAAGAAAGACCTTGACTAATGAAAAATGTTGACTAATTAAGGAAGTTGACTAATGAAGACCGTTGACTAATTCTAATTAAGGAAGTTGACTGATGAAGAGCGTTGATTAATTCTAATTAAGGAAGTTGACTGATGAAGGAAGTTGACTGATAAAAGAACCTGACTGATAAAGGACATTAGCTGAGTCCACACTTCTTTCCACTCATGACTGTAATTCGGTGAGCACTGTAGCAGGCAGCCGACCGTCAAACGAACATACACAACGATACGAACAGAAATCCCACGAGGCTAGCTTCTGCGTCTGTTGATGATGCCACGACAACCTTTTCGTGCTTTTCCTAATTAAAAATAACCTTGTCTCGCCTCGGAAGTTGATTAAGCATTATTTTTGATGTGGTCAGGATAACTTTCCACCCATTTTGCTCATTAGTCGTTTTGTTTGTTGTTCATTTCTCTTGCACTCGGAGAGATAATTTTGTATATTTCCTCTTTTCTTACTTCCTGTCTTCAAATAGTGAGCACGTCAAGGTTGGTATTTATTTATTTTTGCGTTCGCTCGCTTTGACATCAAACGTAGTCCATACAGCTGCTACTACTTCTAGTGCACTGGACTGATATGTACGTGGGAATTATCTTCTTCATATCCTATTTACAGGACATCGATGTCAATACCAGCAGTGCTGTTGTTGATGTCTTGTCAAATTTGCGTTCTAGTAGTTTGCCATTAGCTTTCCCAATTAACATTGCCCCTCGCCTTCGGGCGAAACCTACTCAGGCTTCTGAGGTACTTATAATTTACATCCCCCAAGTCAAGGACGAGAAGTCACCATTTTAGCCCAATTGGCCGATGCAGAGGTTGAACCCGTTACGGCGGCATCAGCGCACCGGAAATTTAAAAGCCAACGCTCTTATCTATTTGACCATACTGACCTCCGTATATAAGGATAGCACAGATAATTTACTGCCACGGGAAGTTCAACTGATAATATTTCACTTATACTTTATGAGGTGAGGGTGACCAATGCCGTTCCTTATTACAGAGCAATCTCTGGTACACAAGTTATGAGGTCACTCAAACCCGGAGCTCGTCTTTCATTACCTTCCTTCGCTGATAACTAAGTAGGTCGGAGCGGGTGCATTATAGGTACGACGTACCTCTCTGACATGAGTAGACCGGCTACGAACCATGATGTGGAAAATATAGACATTCACATAAAATAAGGTTGGTTTAGAGTTCCATGCATTTTGGGTAGTGTCCGGGATATCTAGCTTTCTCGAATAAGGGCAGAAAAAAACCAGCAGGGCCCATGTACTCCCGGATATCATTTGTAGTTTTGGGCCCTGTCGTTATAGAGCTCATAGAAAGAAACTGGATCGGTGCAAACATGTGGGATTCGAACCTCTCGTGCTAAATAAACAACGGTATCGCTGTCACAATGTTCACTGCGTTACCTCGGTGCAGTAGACACCTCTCTCGTCCAACTTTAGCTGTTATGAGAAGACATTAATTGGAGAACTTGGTGACGACCGGCAATATCGAAGGGAAGAGGCCAAGGGGAAGACCGAGAAGTAAATACCTGGATGGCTTGGCCTTATGGCATGGTCGAGACAGGAACACTGGGCTGATCCACAACTCTGGTGATCGATTGACATGGCAGAACATGATCGCCCCCGCTTATCGGCATGGCACATGATGGATGAATGGATGGACTGTCTTCAGATTACATTGCCAACCAAACCTCTGTGTTCACTGTCTTCAGATTACATCGCCAACCAAATCTCTGTGTTCACTGTCTTCAGGTTACATCGCCAATTAAATATCTGTGTTTAATATCTTCAGATTACATCGCCAACCAAATCTATGTGTTCACTGTCTTCAGATTACATCGCCAACCAAATCTCTGTGTTCACTGTCTTCAGATTACCTCGCCAACCAAATCACTATGTTCACTGTCTTCAGATTACATCGCCAACCAAATCTCTGTGTTCACTGTCTTCAGATTACATCGCCAACCAATTCTCTATGTTCACTGTCTTCAGATTACATCGCCAACCAAATCTATGTGTTCACTGTCTTCAGATTACATCGCCAACCAAATCTCTGTGTTCACTGTCTTCAGATTACCTCGCCAACCAAATCACTATGTTCACTGTCTTCAGATTACCTCGCCAACCAAATCTCTGTGTTCACTGTCTTCAGGTTACATCGCCAATTAAATATCTGTGTTTAATATCTTCAGATTACATCGCCAACCAAATCTATGTGTTCACTGTCTTCAGATTACATCGGCAACCAAATCTCTGTGTTCACTATCTTCAGATTACATCGCCAACCAAATCTCTGTGTTCACTGTCTTCAGATTACATCGCCAATCAAATCTCAGTGTTCACTGTCTTCAGATTACATCGCCAACCAAATCTATGTGGTGACTATCTTTACATCGATAAAGCAAATCTTGGTTTTCACTGTCTATATTTTAACTCCCAGACAACATCGTTGTGTTCGCCGCCTATGTGGTATTATTTCCCGGACCATATTTTGTGTTCGCTTATATTTTTTGTTTTTGTTTTGCATATCCGTTTTACAGGACATCGCTGTCAACACCAGCATTTTACTGCTGTTGTTGATGTCTTCGCAAGTTTACATGCAGTAGTTTGCATTGCTTTCTGAACGACCGGCTCCCATACCAATTCGTTAAAACCCCGCGCATCGCGGTCTGCTGCCAAATCGCGCACATATGTGTTTAGAACGCAGGTAAGCGGGCTTACGAATCGCGTCCGTAAGATCTTCGCCACGGAGAACGGCTGTATTCGCATACTATATGTTATTATCTCCCAGACAAAATTTATGTGTTCACCGACGACTATATGTTATCTCTCAGACCAAATCTGGTGTTCGCTTTCTATATGTTGTTATCTCCCAGACAAAATCTCCATGTTCACCGCCTATATTTTATTATCTCCCAGACAAAATCTCAATGTTCACCGCCTATATGTTATTACCTCCCAGACAAAATCTCCATGTTCACCGCCTATATTTTATTATCTCCCAGACAAAATCTCAATGTTTACCGCCTGTATGTTATTACCTCCCAGACAAAATCTCCATGTTCACCGTCTATGTTATTACCTCCCAGACAAAATCTCCATGTTCACCGCCTATATTTTATTATCTCCCAGACAAAATCTCAATGTTCACCGCCTATATATTATTACCTCCCAGACAAAATCTCAATGTTCACCGCCTACATATTATTACCTCCCAGACAAAATCTCAATTTTCACCGCCTATATGTTATTACCTCCCAGACAAAATCTCCATGTTCACCGTCTATGTTATTATCTCCCAGACAAAATCTCCATGTTCACCGCCTATAGTTTATTATCTCCCAGACTATATCTCCATGTTCACCGTCTATGTTAGTATCTCCCAGACAAAATCTCAATGTTCACCGCCTATATGTTATTATCTCCCAGACAAAATCTCCATGTTCACCGCCTATATGTTATTATCTCCCAGACAAAATCTCCATGTTCACCACCTATATTTTATTATCTCCCAGACAAAATCTCCATGTTCACCGTCTATGTTATTATCTCCCAGACAAAATCTCCATGTTCACCGCCTATATGTTATTATCTCCCAGACAAAATCTCAATGTTCACCGCCTATATGTTATTATCTCCCAGACAAAATCTCAATGTTCACCGCCTATATTTTATTATCTCCCAGACAAAATCTCCATGTTCACCGTCTATGTTATTATCTCCCAGACAAAATCCCCATGTTCACCGCCTATATGTTATTATCTCCCAGACAAAATCTGTGTATTCACCGTCTTCTTGGAGTATTTATCTGTGTTGCCTAATCTTAGATCTCGTGTTTCTTTTTCTCCCCAACAACAGTCTCTGTTCTCACATTTATGTATTTTATCTCCCCTTGCCAAATCTATGTTCTCATCCTTCTTTATTGTTTCTCCCCCAGGAGGTCGACGTGGCCGAAATTTTTTAACGCGCTTGCGATAACACATTCTCTTGTGATCGTGGCTTTATAGGTTCATCCCACATACAGGTAATTTGTACTAAAATATTGACTTCTATTCATTAACTTAGCCTTGCCAATTACAAGTACCTTAGAAGTCGGGGTGGGTTAGTGTGATATCGGGGGGCAGTTATGATAGGGAAAGCCAACCGTCATGCAATATCAGTCCAGTGCCTTCACTAGTTGTAACAACAACTACAAGTAATGGTAGCCCGTTTATGGACTACACTCGAGTTCAAAGCGATCAGACGCCAAATATATATCACCGGACACACCCACGTTTTCTTGCTTCCCCATTTATGTCCCGTTCAAATCATCGATCAAATCAGCGGTCCATAGAGCTTATCTTCCACTGTTGTCTTCCTGGCCTAGAGAGACAACAGTGGAAGACAAACTCTATGGACCGCTGAGTGAACTAAACAAGACTGTTAGATTCATACAAGAGACAACATTGCAGTTATAAACATATTTCAGGCGAATAAAAGAAGAAGAAGAAGAAGAAGAAGAAGAAGAAGAAGAAGAAGAAGAAGAAGAAGAAGAAGAAGAAGAAGAAGAAGAAGAAGAAGAAGAAGAAGAAGAAGAGAAGAAGAAGAAGAAGAAGAAGAAGAGTGGCAGGCTTGCTTTCAACAATTAAGAGAGCATCTGTTTGGCTGTTTTACCAGGATATACTGGTGTGGCGGGAAACGAGCAGGCGGACAGATTGGCTTGGTCTTCAGCGCTCGGTGGCGTATTGGTGCATGATAAGGCGGACGTGGTCGGGGTCATTCGGGGTCATGTCTAGAGTGCAGAAGAAACAGGTAGAGCGTCACGGCTTGGAGAGAATGGTGCTTCAGGGAGTGACCGCAGGATCTGACTGACACTCAGGACTCCGAGAAACGGCCAGACCGACACATAATGAGACTGCTTCTGGTACAAATATTATTGGGACTCTTCGCTGGCGATTAGGACGGAGCACGTATGGGAATGTTCTGAGTGCTGTGATGTCGGTTCTTGACTCAACTCTATCTCTTTAACCATAGTGTACGTAAGCTTTCTTTCTTTCTTTCTTTCTTTCTTTCTTTCTTTCTTTCTTTCTTTCTTTCTTTCTTCTTTCTTTCTTTCTTTCTTTCTGTCTGTCTGTATATCCATATTCATCTTATTCTTTGTTCGCCCCTTTATCTTTCATTACCGGACTCCGTGGCGAAGGCGTTACGGACGCGATTCGTAATCCCGTATACCTTAGTTCGAAACACGGCGGTGATAGTATTTTCGAAAAAAGTATACGTGCCGGTCATTCAGAAAGCAATGATAAAGTACTGAACGTAAAACTGGCCCAGGAATCACGAACAGCCAAAATCTGGGGTTGACTGCTACGTCCTGTGAAGGACATGCAACTAATTCCCCCCCTACCCCCCTTTCATTAGGACATCACTTACCGGCTCAATTTAATACAAAATTAAAACACGTAGCTATGTGTTGCCGGTCTCTCTGGCTGAGGAGTTACAACACTTTCTCCGTAATCCCGTTTGTCACGCAGAGTCTCGTAGCGGGAGCGAGCTGGGAGCGGTTTGTCCCCCGCTGGTGACTTGCGGGACACTGAGCCGGCCGCTCAGAAAGCAATGGCAAACTACTGAGCGTAATCTTGCCAAGAAATCAACAGACAGCTGAAAGATGCTGCTGTTGACAGCGATGTCCTGTAAAAGGATATGCGAATAAAAAAAAAAAAAAGAAGCTAAGTGTTACTCCTGCGAAACAATCTCGCTCGCAACAGCTTAAAGGCTTATACTTATAGTTTAGTGTTGATATGATGGACTAGGATATATCTCTTAATATGTTGTATATACGATGAGCCTGCAAAACATGACTCTGTTTGCGTAATCTGCATTTCGGAGGAGCGTTTGACCGAGTCGTCCTCGTACCGCTTCTGTACTTTACTTGACCCTCCATTCTACAGACATGTCAATAAAATAAAACCATACGTCTGTCTTGAATTCCTATAAACATTGATGGCAAAGATCACAAATGCCTACAAATTTTGATTACAAAGATCTCGAATGCCTAAAAATATTGATGGCAAAGATCTCAAATCCCTTAAAAATATTGATGGCAACGATCTTGAATGCCTAAAACATTGATGGTAAAGATCTTGAATTTCCATAAACATTGATGGCAAAGATCTCGGATGCCAAAAACATTGATGGAAAAGATCTGTGAATAATAAAAAACAAGCATTGTTAGCAAACAGCAGCAACAATAATCAGCAACTAGTTTGGAACACTTCAGTTTACAGAAAAGGGTATGAGGCACGGACGTTCGCTGATTCACTTTCATTATACAGTGAGCATCGAAATAGTCGAGTTGACGGTGGTGTAATCAAAGCTGCGATTGTCAGAAGACAAGAAGAGTAGAAATTCTGTTTCAATATACACAATAATTAGTTGCATGTCCTTTACAGGACGCAGCAATTAACCCCGGCATTTTTGTCTGTGATTTCTAGGCATGTAATTTGTCATTGCTTTCTCAACGACCGACACTTACACCATTGTATAAAAATCAACGCAAGACGGTCTGCTGCCAAATCGCCCGCAGCTGTGTTCCGAACGTGGTATATACGGGAGTACGAAATGCATCGGTAACTTCGTTGCCACAGAGTAGGCACACAGTTGAGATCTGCGTGAATACAAAAACAGGATGACCCAGAAATCTAACAATAAGATTTTGCTGGAGACATCACGACCTGAAGAAATGAAGACGCCAAAAGAGCCAATGAAATACAACTCAATGTCACGTTGTCTAGCGCTCCATCATGGTACAAGAAACATCAGGGAGACTACGAAACGATCCGTTGGGGATTTGGGTGGAGTTTGTCGAGACGTGTTAACAATATATGATAGATTGAATTTTAACTCTTCTGTCAACTCGTTTTACAATGTTCTGACATACTAAGTCGAGGGTTCGGAATCATCCGCAAACGATTTGGAAGCAGACAATCTTGTGATCATTTCGATGGTATGAGCGTCGTTCGTTTCCAAAGCAATGGTAACCTACTGAATGTAAAACTTACTTAATAAATCACAGCTATAATATGATGGGATTTATTGTTACGTCCGCTAAAGACAACTCAAGTAACGGTATTATTCTTATTATAATCGCGCCTTTAAATCGTCAGTTACGTTTTCATAATAAGTTTGATCGTTTTTATAGGTTCCTCTGTAGTTGGGTACAACTTGGTTCCTCGTTAGTTGGATACACCTTGGTTCCTCTTTAATTCAATACAGTTTGGTTCCTTGTTAGTTGGATACAACTTGGTTCCTCGTTAGTTGGATGCAACTGGTTTCTCTTTAATTCGATACAACTTGGCTCCTCTTAAGTTGAATACAACTTGGTTCCTCTTTAGTTCGATACAACTTGGCTCCTCTTTAATTCGATACAACTTGGTTCCTCTTTAGTTCGATACAATTTGGTTCCTCTTTATTCTGATACACCTTGATTCCTGTTTAGTTCGATACAGCTTGACTCCACTTTAGTTCCCTGCAATTCGGAGTTTAGTGTTGAGTCGTAAGATGGCATATCTGTCTTAACTGGTCGTGTAACAGTCCAGCAGAATATGGTCTGAGGCCTGTTCATGTACTTGGCGTGTATATTGCATTGAGGCAGACAGGCATCATGTGATGCGGATGATATAAGTTCATATCAGTATTCATAATCAGTACGTTTGGGAAGCACTTAGCATTTCAACACCCGACGTCTGTTGAGAGCGACAGGAGGCGCATGGAACGCATTTCAGTCGATTATAGTTAATTAATTAATCAACCGCCGGTCTCCCTGGCAAAGGTGGTTAACTACTTTCTCCCTAATCCCGTATATTCACGTGGGTAACGTAGCTGCACGAGATTCGGCAGCGGATCGCGTCGCGTTGGTTACTTACGGAGGTATGTGATCATCGGTCGCTCAGAATGCAATGGCAAACTACTGAGCGTAATCATGCCAAGATATCAACAGTAGCTGGAAAATGTTGGTGTTGACTACAATGCCCTGGAAAGGATATGAGAAAAAATAACTAATCAATCAACTAAACAATCAATCAAACAATCACAGGCAGACGGACTTTAAAATTCACGGAGGGATTGCGAGTGTTCTGGATTTGGTAAATGTGAAAGGTAAGTGGGATAAAGTGATGTTAACAGGCAAATATCTCACGGGAAAAACGTGGTGGTTACAGGCAAATATCTCACGGGGAAAACGTGGTGGTTACAGGCAAATATCTCACGGGGAAAACGTGGTGGTTTCTCTCCACCAGAACAGATTATTCTATATCCCTCAGATGTTATAATGCCCATTCCTATCCATCTGGTCTCACATAATCATATATCTAACAGGTTAATATTTAATCTTCTCATTTCATTCTTAATGGTATCAAATTTTCCATCCCCACTCATAGTTCTTACATTCCAAGTTCCTATTTTCAATGTTGATACTCTTTTGCACTCAGTCGCCTGATGACTGTCTGGAGTCCATTGGTGCACATGACTACCCCTACCGGGCGAGGCTACTCCTGTAGCCGTTTCTCTGATTATCGATAAGACTGCAGTACACAATATTCTTGGCATCTGTAAAGAAGGTAGTTTGCCATTGCTTTCCTTCCCAGCAGTGACCATACTGGTCGATGACCGTTGCCATTGTCTCCCAAAAAAATAGAGATCCTCTGCCTACTGTCATGAAGCTGGAGACCATAACCCACAATTATCTGTTCGCTGCCCTTCGACTCCATCCACCACCTGCACCCATGGCTTCACGTAATCCTGATCGGGGGGGGGGGGGCCTAAACGGGTACTCCACCATGCTCAAGGATGTCACGTAGGCTAGCGGAGGGAAGGAGGCACCTTACTTCTCCTTTGATAGGGAATACCCCTACCCCGCCACCCAGTCCATGCAATCAGACCTGCAAAATGTGGCGGCCCTATCACATCACACAGACACATCTGGGACCCCTTTCTCGGGACACATTTTTGTAAATACAGTAATACCTCGGTATTCATAGATGATCCGTCCGAAAACAAACGGCAAAATCTGAAACCGACGAATACCGAGTTAATTATTTCCATATGTTTGCATGTAAATCTACTTAATTCGTTCTTGACACTGCAAAATACAAACCAAAACACATTTTATAGAGAATAAATATAGTGGGTAACACTGAAAACAATAAGATACTGGCAGCGAGGTCACGTGGACAATGAGATTTGAGCACTTGTGATTTTATCTTGCGTGCGTTACTACATTTTGAAACTGGAACAACGCAAAATAAGCACATTACACCGAATACTGCATACGCAGTAATCATTTACATGTAATGTAGTATGAGCATTCGCAATCAATAGAAAAGCACAAACACACTTGAAAGTGTGGGTCCCTTTGTTTTCGGAAAATTGGCAGCGAGGTCACGTGGACACGCCGACGAAATCCGAGGCTACCGACGAAACCCGGGACAAATTATCCCGGAAAAAAAATCGACGAACACCAAAACCGATGATAACAGAAGTCAGCGAAAACCGAAGCATTTCTGACCTCATCATGCGGAAGACAGTAATTTCCACGATTACATGCAACCCCACTTTTGTGTTACGTTTACAACAGCAGGTTAGTGCCTTCCTGACTAGTGGAATAACATGACATAGTAAGAAGCAGGAAGATAAGATGCTCCGGGTAACATGCCGGCCTTGGGGTGGCGGAATGCCAGAGAAAGCAATAAAATACAACAAAACGGTGTCATGTGTTCTCTTGAACTTTCGGTTTACAATAAATAACGGAGGTCTGCTTGGCTGAATGGATAAAAGCTCTTACACTTATCTTCAGACGTGCTGATGACGAGGTAGCCAGTTCAACCTCTACACTAGTCAGTTGGACTGATGTGTTGACTTCTCGTCCTTGACTTGGGGATGTAAATTACAAGTACCTCAAAAGTCGGAATAGGTTCGCCTGAGAGCGAGAGGCACTGGTAATAGGGAAAGCTAATCCATACACAATGTAATGATGCAGTCCTGGTTGTGGAATAATCGTTGATTGAGTTTGTGGGCAGGTTGGTGATATATGGTCAAGGCGATAAATAAAGCTGGGTGAGAACCATGATTTGGTTAAATGGCGATACTTTCGAGTTCTTTGCATCGGGTTTATCCAATACGGCTCGGTGTCTTTCCGCAGGGGGACCTATGAGAAAGCGTCGCACAAAGCACGAACTCCATAGCTCCAGCGACAACCCTCAGGAGTCTCCGAGAGAATTTTTTCGTGAACTGGATGACGCAGTCCGGAATGGAACCCGCAACCTTCCAAACGCAAGGCAGATTTCTAGACCATTTCGCTACGGAGATTCCCGAAAATGAAATTGGTTGAAGTAAATTAAAAAGATTTGATCGATGATTTCTTCTTCTTCTTCTTCTTCTTCTTCTTCTTCTTCTTCTTCTTCTTCTTCTTCTTCTTCTTCTTCTTCTTCTTCTTCTTCTTCTTCTTCTTCTTCTTCTTCTTCTTCTTCTTCTTCTTCTTTCGTTCGCCTGAAATATGTTTATAACTGTAATGTTGTCTTTTGTATGAATCTAACAGTCTTTTTTAATTCATTCAGCGGTCCATAGAGTTTATCTTCCACTGTTGTCTCTCTAGGCCAGAAAAACAACACTGGAAGATAAACTCTGTGGACCGCTGATTTGACCGATGATTTGAACGGGACATAAATGGGGAAGAAAGAAAACGTGGGTGTGACCGGGAATATATATTTGGCGTCTGATCGCTTTGAACTCGAGTGTAGTCCATAAACGGGCTACCATTACTAGTAGTTGTTGTTACAACTAGTGAAGGCACTGGACTGATTTTGCATGACGGTTAGCTTTCCCTATCATAACTGCCCCCCGCTATCACACTAACCCACCCCGACTTCTAAGGTACTTGTAATTTGCGAGGCTAAGTTAAGGAATAGAAGTCAATATTTTAGTCCAAATTACCTGTGTGCGGGATGAACCTATAAAGCCACGATCACAAGAGAATATGTTATCGTGAGCGCGTTAAAAATCTCCGCCACGTCGACCTCCTGGGGGAGAAACAATAAAGAAGGATGAGAGCATAGATTTGGCAAGGGGAGATAAAATAAATAAATGTGAGAACAGAGACTGTTGGTGGGGAGAAAAAGAAACACGAGATCTAAGATTAGGCAACGCAGATAAATACACTAGAACAAAAACAAGCAGGGTGAGAATAAAGAAGACGGTGAACACAAAGATTTTGTCTGGGAGATAATAACATAGACGGTGAACATGGAGATTTTGTCTGGGAGGTAATAACATATAGGCGGTGAACATGGAGATTTTGTCTGGGAGGTAATAACATATAGGCGGTGAACATGGAGATTTTGTCTGGGAGATAATAACATATAGGCGGTGAACATGGAGATTTTGTCTGGGAGATAATAACATACAGGCGGTGAACATTGAGATTTTGTCTGGGAGATAATAACATATAGAAAGCGAACACCAGATTTGGTCTGAGAGATAACATATAGTCGTCGGTGAACACAGAAATTTTGTCTGGGAGATAATAACATATAGTATGCGAATACAGCCGTTCTCCGTGGCGAAGATCTTATGGACACGATTCGTAAGCCCGCTTACCTGCGTTCGAAACACATATGTGTGCGATTTGGCAGCAGACCGCCATGCGCGGGGTTTTAACGAATTGGTATGGGAGCCGGTCGTTCAGAAAGCAATGCAAACTACTGCATGTAAACTTGCCAAGACATCAACAACAGCAGTAAAATGCTGATGTTGACAGCGATGTCCTGTAAAGAGGATATGCACAAATATATATATATATATAAGCGAACACAACATTTGGTCCGGGAAATAATACCACATAGGCGGCGAACACAGCGATGTTGTCTGGGAGTTAAAATATAGACAGAGAAAACAAAGATTTGGTTTATAGATGTAATCTGAAGATAGTGACCACATAGATTTGGTTGGCGATGTAATCTAAAGACAGTGAACAAAGAAATTTGGTTGGCGATGTAATCTGGTGGGGAGAAAAAGATAATAATTAGAGATAATATGATGATAATATTAGAGGAAGATGCTATAATGAAGAGGTGGAATGAGTATATAAGAGAATTATATGAAGGAGAAAGGGAAGAATTAACAGAAGATAGTAACTTAGAAGGTCCACCTATTCTGAAAGAAGAAGTCGCTGACGCTATGAAACGTATGAAGAAAGGAAAAACAGCTGGGCCAGATGAAATCACAATAGAAGAATTAGAAGTATTGGAAGAATTTGGAGTAGATATATTAACCAAAATGTTGAATGATATTTACAGCAGTGGATATTTACCCAGTGATATGCTGAAATCTGTATTTATAGCTATACCAAAAAGATCAGGAGCAATTGATTGTGAAGATTTTCGTACAATTAACCTTATAAACCATATCACTAAGCTTCTACTCAGAATCATAATGAGAAGAACCAAAAGAAAATAAGAATGGAAATTAGTGAAGAACAGTATGGATTTATGGAAGGAAAGGGCACAAACAATGCAATTTATACATTACGGACACTAATAGAAAGGTCAATAGAGAAACAGAGAGACATATATTTGTGCTTCATAGATTATACTAAGGCATTTGATAAAGTAAAACATGATGAACTGATTAAAATGTTGGAAGATATCAACACTGATGGAAAAGATTTAAGAATAATAAAGAATATTTACTGGAACCAAGTAGCAGCAATTAAAATGGGAAATAAAGAGGGTAGTTACGAACAGATAAAGCTAGGAGTACGACAAGGGTGTGTCTTGTCACCAGATCTTTTCTCCCTGTATAGCGAAGTAATAATGAGAGAGATCAAAGAGATGCCAGGAATACTAGTTGGAGGTTATAATATAAATAATATACGCTATGCAGATGACACAGTATTGGTGGCGGATAATTCAACAGACCTACAACAATTATTAGACGTTGTAGTAACAGAGAGTGCAAGGAAAGGACTCTCCTTGAATATCAATAAAACAGTAACAATGGTAATATCAAAGAAAATGGTGACACCAAAATGTGACATAGAAATAGAAGGGAAAATCCTTAACCAAGTTGATAATTTTAGATACCTAGGGGCATTTATAACATCAGATGGAAGATGTACAACAGAGATTAGGAGCAGAATAGGGCAGGCAAAAGCCGCATTTCAGAAAATGAAGAGTATCTTATGCAATAAGTCACTATCACTGAATGTAAGAAAGAGAGTGCTGAAATGCTATGTAGAACCAGTTTTGCTGTATGGCAGTGAATCTTGGAATGTAAATGAACAAATTAAGAAGAAATTAGAAGCAACAGAGATGTGGTTCCTGAGACGAATGTTGCGAATTCCTTGGACTGCCAGAGTAACTAACGACGACTGCCTGAAACAGGCTAACGAAACTAGAACATTATATACAACAATAAGACAGAGACAAACAGCTTTCTTCGGTCATGTGATGAGAAGAGAGGCTTTGGAGAACATCGTAACAACTGGAAAGATCGAGGGGAAGAGAGGCAGAGGTAGACCAAGAGAAGTGATGCTGGATGGATTGAGAAGGTGGCATGGAGGAATATCAGCAGCAAAGTTGATCCAGAAAACCAAAGACCGAGATCTATGGAGAGCCATGAACGCCTACGCCAGCCGGCACGGCACTTGATGATGATGATGATGTAATCTGAAGACAGTGAACACAGAGACTTGGTTGATGATGTAATCTGAAGACATTGAACACAGATATTTGGTTGGCGATGTAATCTGAAGACAGTGAACACAGAGATTTGGTTGGCGATGTAATCTGAAGACAGTGAACACAGAGATTTGGTTGGCGATGTAATCTGAAGACAGTGAACACAGAGATTTGGTTGGCGATGTAATCTGAAGACAGTGAACACAGAGATTTTGTTGGCGATGATGTAATCTGAGACAGTGAAACACAGAGATTTGGTTGGCGATGTAATCTGAAGACATTGAACACAGATATTGGTTTGGCGATGTAATCTGAAGACAGTGAACACAGAGATTTGGTTGGCGATGTAATCTGAAGACAGTTGAAACACAGAGATTTGGTTGGCGATGCAATCTGAAGGACAGTGAACACAGAGATTTGGTGGCGATGTAATCTGAAGACAGTGAAACACAGAGATTTGGTTGGGCGATGTAATCTGAAGACAAGTGAACACAGAGATTTGGTTGGCGATTAGTATCGAAGACACTGAACACAGATATTTGGTTGGCGATGTAATCTGAAGACAGTGAAACACAGAGATTGGTTGGCGATGTAATCTGAAGACAGTGAACACAGAGATTTGGGTTTTGGCGATGTAATCTGAAGACAGTGAACACAGAGATTTTGTCAGGGAGGTAAAATAACGGTGGACGAGAGAGGCGTCTACTGCACCGAGGTAACGCAGTGAACATGGTGAAGCGATCCCGTCGTTTAGCACTAGAGGTTCAAATCCCACATTTTTGTATCTACCCAGTTCTTTTTGGCTCTATACCGACCAGGGGGCCCAAAACTACAATGTTTCCCTTTAGAATGGCCCCTGCTGGGTTTTTGTCTCCCCTTATCTGAGAACTGATATCCCGGACATTACCCAAATGCATAGAACTCTAACCAACCTTATATTTTCCCCATCGTGGTTCGTAGCCGGTCTTCTGTCAGAGAGGTACGTGTACCTATAATGCACCCGCTCCCACCCAAATTAGTTATCACGAAGGAAGGTAATGAAAGACGAGCTCCGGGGGTTTTATCCCCATAACTTGTGTAACCCGAGATTGCTCTGTAATAATGACCGGCATTGGTCACCCTCACCTCATAAAGTATATGTGAAATATTATCAGTTGAACTACCCGTGGCAGTAAATTATCTGTGCTATCTTTATATACGGAGGTCAGTATGATCAAATAGATAAGAGCGTTGACTTTTAAATTTCCGGTGCGCTGATGCCGCCGTAACGGGTTCAACCCCTGCATCGGTCAATTGGGCTAAAATGGTGACTTCTCGTCCTTGACTTCTTCTTCTTCTTCTTCTTCTTCTTCTTCTTCTTCTTCTTCTTCTTCTTCTTCTTCTTCTTCTTCTTCTTCTTCTTCTTCTTCTTCTTCTTCTTCTTCTTCTTCTTCTTCTTCAACGTTCCGAGCCATTGAGGTTCTTTGCTGCAGATACAATCCGTCTCCATTCGTCTCTCTGGTTGACCTTCTCTTGCCAGTCGTTGATTCCAAGTGCTTGTAAGTCTGTATATATATATTATCTCTCCACCGTCTTCTCGGTCTACCTCGGGGTCTACGGTCATTTATTTCTTGAGTGTAAGCGAGTTTTGTTTCCCTATTATCTTCCATTCTTTCTATATGCCCCAGCCATTGTAGTCTATTAGCCTTCATGATACCAGTGATTAGCGGGGACTTAAACAGATCATAAATGTCTTTGTTACTTCTTCTTTTCCACTCTCCACTTTGTGTATCCCTAATGGGTCCTTGACTTGGGGGATGTAAATTATGAGTACCTCAGAAGTCTGAGTAGGTTTCGCTTGAAGGTGAGGGCCACTGTTAATTGGGAAAGCTAATGGCAAACTGCTGAACGCAAACTTGCAAAGACATCAACAACAGCAGTGCTGATATTGACATCGATGTCATGTAAATAGGATATGAAGAAGATAATTCCCACGTACATATCAGTCCAGTGCACTAGAAGTAGTAGCAGCTGTATGGACTACGTTTGATTTCAAAGCGAGCGAATGCAAAAATAAATAAATAACAACCTTGACGTGCGCACTATTTGAAGACAGGAAGTAAGAAAAGCGGAAATATACACAATTATCTCTCCGAGTGCAAGAGAAATGAACAACAAGCAAAACAACTAATGGGCAAAATGGGCGGAAAGTTATCCTGACCACATTAGCAATAATGCTTAATCAACTTCCAAGGCGAGACAAGGTTATTTTTAATTAGGGAAAGCACGAAAAGGTTGTCGTGGCATCATCAACAGACGCAGAAGCTAGTCTCGTGGGATTTCTGTTCGTATCGTTGTGTATGTTCGTTTGACGGTCGGCCTGCTACAGTGCTCACCGAATTACAGTCATGAGCGGAAAGAAATGTGGACTCAGCTAATGTTCTTT
The DNA here is from genome assembly GCA_014155875.1 of Cepaea nemoralis. Lineage (NCBI taxonomy): Eukaryota > Metazoa > Mollusca > Gastropoda > Stylommatophora > Helicidae > Cepaea > Cepaea nemoralis. Next base: position 5,272 of record JACEFZ010018040.1, on the reverse strand, counting down.
ATCAATCAGGTTCTTTTATCAGTCAACTTCCTTCATCAGTTAACTTCCTTAATTTGAATTAGTCAACGTTCTTCATCAGTCAACTTCTTTAATTAGAATTAGTCAACGTTCTTCATTAGTCAACTACTTCCTTAATTAGTCAACATTTTTCATTAGTCAAGTTCCTTCTTCAGTCAACTTTCTTCATCAGTCAGCTTCCTTCATGAGTCAATTTCCTTCACGAGTAGACTTCCTTCATTAGTCAACTTTCTTCACGAGTAGACTTACTTCATTAGTCAACTTCCTTCATGAGTCAACTTTCTTCACGAGTAGACTTCCTTCATTAGTCAACTTCCTTCATTAGTCAACTTCCTTCATTAGTCAACTTCCTTCATTAGTCAACTTCCTTCATTAGTCAGCTTCCTTCACCAGTCAACTTTCTTCACAAGTAGACTTCCTTCATTACTCAATTTCCTTCACGAGTAGACTTCCTTCATTAGTCAACTTCCTTCATTAGTCAACTTTCTTCATTAGTCAACTTCCTTCATTAGTCAGCTTCCTTCACCAGTCAACTTACATCACGAGTAGACTTCCTTCATTACTCAATTTCCTTCACGAGTAGACTTCCTTCATTAGTCAACTTCCTTCATTAGTCAACTTCCTTCATGAGTCAACTTTCTTCACGAGTAGACTTCCTTCATTAGTCAACTTTCTTCACGAGTAGACTTCCTTCATTAGTCAACTTCCTTCATGAGTCAACTTTCTTCACGAGTAGACTTCCTTCATTAGTCAACTTCCTTCATTAGTCAACTTCCTTCATTAGTCAACTTCCTTCATTAGTCAACTTCCTTCATTAGTCAGCTTCCTTCACCAGTCAACTTTCTTCACAAGTAGACTTGCTTCATTACTCAATTTCCTTCACGAGTAGACTTCCTTCATTAGTCAACTTCCTTAATTAGTCAACTTCCTTCATTAGTCAACTTCCTTCATTAGTCAACTTCCCTCATTAGTCATCTTTCCTCATTAGTCAACTTCCTTCATTAGTCAACTTCCCTCATTAGTCATCTTTCCTCATTAGTCAACTTCCTTCATTAGTCAACTTCCCTCGTTAGTCATCTTCCCTCATTAGTCAACTTCATTCATTAGTCAACTTCCTTCATTAGTCAACTTCCTTCATTAGTCAACTTTTTTCATTAGTCAACTTCCTTCATTAGTCAACTTTCTTCATTAGTCAACTTCCTTCATTAGTCAGCTCCCTTCACCAGTCAACTTTCTTCACGAGTAGACTTCCTTAATTACTCAATTTCCTTCACGAGTAGACTTCCTTCATTAGTCAACTTCCTTCATTAGTCAACCTCCTTCATTAGTCAACTTCCTTCATTAGTCACCTTCCTTCATTAGTCAACTTCTTTCATTAGTCAACTTCCTTCATTGGTCAACTTCCTTCATTAGTCAACTTTTTTCATTAGTCAACTTCCTTCATTAGTCAACTTTCTTCATTAGTCAACTTCCTTCATTAGTCAGCTCCCTTCACCAGTCAACTTTCTTCACGAATAGACTTCCTTCATTACTCAATTTCCTTCACCAGTAGACTTCCTTCATTAGTCAACTTCTTTCATTAGTCAGCTTCCTTCATCAGTCAACTTTCTTCACGAGTAGACTTCCTTCATTACTCAATTTCCTTCACGAGTAGACTTCCTTCATTAGTCAACTTCCTTCATTAGTCAACCTCCTTCATTATTCAACTTCCTTCATTAGTCAACTTCCTTCATTAGTCAACTTCTTTCATTAGTCAACTTCCTTCATTGGTCAACTTCCTTCATTAGTCAACTTTTTTCATTAGTCAACTTCCTTTATTAGTCAACTTTCTTCATTAGTCAACTTCCTTCATTAGTCAGCTTCCTTCACCAGTCAACTTTCTTCACGAATAGACTTCCTTCATTACTCAATTTCCTTCACGAGTAGACTTCCTTCATTAGTCAGCTTCCTTCACCAGTCAACTTTCTTCACGAATAGACTTCCTTCATTACTCAATTTCCTTCACGAATAGACTTCCTTCATTACTCAATTTCCTTCACGAGTAGACTTCCTTCATTAGTCAACTTCCTTCATTAGTCAGCTTCCTTCACGAGTAGACTTCCTTCATTAGTCAACTTCCTTCACGAGTAGACTTCCTTCATTAGTCAACTTCCTTTATTAGTCAACTTCCTTCATTAGTCAACTCCCATCATTAGTCAACTTCCTTCATTAGTCAACTTCCCGCATTAGTCATCTTCCCTCATTAGTCAACTTCCTTCATTAGTCAACTTCCTTCACGAGTAGACTTCCTTCATTAGTCAACTTCCTTTATTAGTCATCTTCCCTCATTAGTCAACTTCCTTCATTAGTCAACTTCCTTCATTAGTCAACTTCCTTCATTAGTCAACTTCCTTCATTAGTCAACTTCCTTCGTTAGTCAACTTCCCTCGTTAGTCATCTTCCCTCATTAGTCAACTTCCTTCATTAGTCAACTTCCTTCATTAGTCAACTTCCTTCATTAGTCAACTTTTTTCATTAGTCAACTTCCTTCATTAGTCAACTTTCTTCATTAGTCAACTTCCTTCATTAGTCAGCTCCCTTCACCAGTCAACTTTCTTCACGAGTAGACTTCCTTCATTACTCAATTTCCTTCACGAGTAGACTTCCTTCATTAGTCAACTTCTTTCATTAGTCATCTTCCTTCATCAGTCAACTTTCTTCACGAGTAGACTTCCTTCATTAGTCAACTTCCTTCATTAGTCAACCTCCTTCATTAGTCAACTTCCTTCATTAGTCAACTTCCTTCATTTGTCAACTTCTTTCATTAGTCAACTTCCTTCATTGGTCAACTTCCTTCATTAGTCAACTTTTTTCATTAGTCAACTTCCTTCATTAGTCAACTTCCTTCATTAGTCAGCTCCCTTCACCAGTCAACTTTCTTCACGAGTAGACTTCCTTCATTACTAAATTTCCTTCACGAGTAGACTTCCTTCATTTGTCAACTTCTTTCATTAGTCAGCTTCCTTCATCAGTAAACTTTCTATACGAGTAGACTTCCTTCAAAACCTCAGATTTCCTTCACGAGAAACTTCCTTCATTAGTCAACTTCCTTCATTAGTCACCTCCTCATTATTCAACTTCCTTCATTAGTCAACTTCCTTCATTAGTCAACTTCTTTCATTAGTTCAACTTCCTTCATTGGTCAACTTCCTTCATTAGTCAACTTTTTTCATTAGTCAACTTCCTTTATTAGTCAACTTTCTTCATTAGTCAACTTCCTTCATTAGCCCAGCTCCCTTCACCATCAACTTTCTTCACGAATAGACTTCCTTCATTATTTCTCAATTTCCTTCACGAGTAGACTTCCTTCATTAGTCAACTTCCTTCATTAGTCAACCCCTTCATTAGTAAACTTTCTTCATAGTCAACTTCCTTCATTAGTCAACTTCTTTCATTTGTCAACTTCCTTCTTTGGGTCAACTTCCTTCATTAGTCAGACTTCCTTCATTAGTCAACTTTCCTTCAAGTCAGCTCCCTTCACCAGCCCAACTTTCTTCACGAGAAACTTCCTTCATTACTAAATTTCCTTCACGAGTAATTTCCCTTTCATTAGTCAACTTCTTTCATTAGTCAGCTTCCTTCTCAGTCAACTTTCTTCACGGATGACTTCCTTCCCTTACTCAATTTCCTTCACGAGTAGACTTCCTTCATTAGTCCCCCTTCCCTTTCTTATTCACCTCCTTCATTAGTCACTTCCTTCATTAGTCACCTTCCTTCATTAGTCAACTTCTTTCATTAGTCAACTTCCTTCATTGGTCCAACTTCCTTCATTAGTCCAACTTTTTTCCATTAGTCAACTTCCTTTATTATAAACTTTCTTCATTAGTAAATTTCCCTTCATTAGTCAGCTCCCTTCACCAGTCAACTTTCTCACGAATAGACTTCCTTCATTACTCATTTCCTTCACGAGTAACTTCCTTCATTAGTCACTTCCTTATTATCGCTTCCTTCACGAGTAGACTTCCTTCATTATTTCAACTTCCTTCATTAGTCAACTTCCTTCATTAGTCAACTTCCTTCATTATCAACTTCCTTTCATTAGTCAACTTCCTTCATTAGTCGCTTCCTTCATTAGTCAATTTCCCCTCATTAGTCCTTCTTCTCTCATTAGTCCAACTTCCTTCATTAGTCAACTTCTTCACGAGTAGACTTCCTTCATTAGCCAACTTCCTTTATTAGTCAACTTCCTTCATTAGTCACTTCCTTCATTAGTCCCTTCCCTCATTAGTCATCTTCCCTCATTAGTCAACTTCCTTCATTAGTCAACTTCCTTCATTAGTCAACTTCCTTCTTTTAGTCACTTTTTTCATTAGTCACTTCCTTCTTAGTCAACTTTCTTCATTAGTCAACTTCGTCATTAGTCAGCTCCCTTCACCATTCAACTTTCTTCACGAGTAGACTTCCTTCTTCCCAAATTTTCCTTCACGAGTAGACTTCCTTTATTAGTCAACTTCTTTCATTAGTCAGCTTCCTTCATCGGGTCAACTTTCTTCACGAGTAGACTTCCTTCATTACTCATTTCCTTCACGAGTAGACTTCCTTCATTAGTCAACTTCCTTCATTAGTCAACCTCCTTCATTAGTCAACTTCCTTCATTAGCCCAACTTCCTTCATTAGTAAACTTCTTTCATTAGTCAACTTCCTTCATTGGTCAACTTCCCCCCTTTTAGTCAACTTTTTTTCATTAGTCAACTTCCTTCATTAGTCAACTTTCTTCATTAGTCAACTTCCTTCATTAGTCAGCTCCCTTCACCATTCAACTTTCTTCACGAATAGAACTTCCTTCATTACTCAATTTCCTTCACGAGTAGACTTCCTTCATTAGTAAACTTCCTTCATTAGTCAACTTCCTTCACGAGTAGACTTCCTTCATTGGTCAATTTCCTTCATTAGTCAACTTTTTTCATTAGTCAACTTTTTTCATTAGTCAACTTCCTTTATTAGTCAACTTTCTTCATTAATCAATTTCCCCTTCATTAGTCAGCTCCCTTCACCAGTCAACTTTCTTCACAAATAGACTTCCTTCATTACTCCTTTTCCTTCACGAGTAGACTTCCTTCATTAGTCACTTTTTTCATTAGTCAGTTCCTTCATCAGTCACTTTCTTCACGAGTAGACTTCCTTCATTACTAAATTTCCTTCACGAGGGGGACTTCCTTCATTAGTCAACTTCCTTCATTAGTCAACCTCCTTCATTAGTCAACTTCCTTCATTA
>JACEFZ010018039.1:0-46092 GCA_014155875.1 Cepaea nemoralis | reverse complement strand
TTGACCAAGTTCACTAATTTACTAACAAAGAAAGAACCGAATGTTATTGTGAATAGCGAATGCCTACGACCTGCATTCTCTAAAATATTATCTTATTTTTCTAGTGAACCTATTCTCAAATTACCTGATCTGAACGTTATTTTCAGGTTAAGATGTGATGCGAGCTCCGTAGCGATTGGAGGGGTACTACTTCAGGAACATGATCAGATATTGTACCCTGTTTATTACGTCAGCCGTAAGCTGAAAGCTACAGAAAGGAATTACATCACGTCGGAACTTGAAGCCCTTGCTTTAGTATTCTCAGTTCGAAAACTGTCAAGATTCCTTTTAGGAAAACATTTCATTGTTGAGACAGACAATAGCCCATTGACTATTATCACTAGAGGGTCGCCAAGTAACCACAGAGTGGCAAGATGGTCACTTCTTTTGCAGGACTTTAACTTCGATGTGAAACACATAAGTGGCTCACAGAATTCACTGGCCGACCTTCTTTCGAGATGCCCATACGACTCAACCAATAGCCATAAACCACCTGAGCACAATGCAGAGAGTGTATAAACTGCAAAGTGTAAGTGCTCAGCACCACAGCCAAAGTTGAAAATAGTTCAAAAACGCTGTGTAAATGTATGTGATAGGGATTGAATCTCCCATTGTATATATATTATGTATATTGTATCATTATGCGAATGAATGTATCGAATAGTTGTGAGATATGTGACAGAATGTGTATGTCATTTTAAATATGTACTAAACATGTACGACGACTGGCACAAAACAGTACTACAGGATCCAAGAACTTACTGTGCTTGAACAACTGCGAATATCCTGCGTACCTACACCACAGATCTGTCCAGGGTATTTTAACCAGTATAAAGAGACACTGTGACAGCCGTATCCCAGAAGAACACTGTAACCCACACCGAAGAAACCATCCAACAGCTGTTTTCAAGAACTGGTTACTCCGTTTATTTATGTAACATCCAAACGAAACTACTGTGTTTTATTGTCAACTTAAAACCACAGCTGTGTATTTCCGGTGTGTACGAATATTAATTTGAAAGATAGACTATACGAAAATACTCACAAATCATTGACGTTTTACACAAATTTTGTGAGTCTAATAATTCCATATACGGAATTGTATATGAGCATTTTTTTTTATATGTAATCTCAGCATCGTAACTTGATTTACTTGTTCACAACAATGACATTGTGTTCACTTTTGTCAAGAAGTATCACATTATGACACTAAGAAATGAATTTATAAATGTAATTTATTCTTTTGAAAGCATGGTAAAATTACTGTCCCGAACCTTTGTATTTCCACCAAGGGACATAATCAAAAATGTGTGTAATGTGTAATATGTGTTAAATCTATCATCAAGTTGCCTAATGGTTGACACGTCAGGATGACGTCAGTTGTACATGAGAGAGTTACCAAAACTGTAGACCTTCATTAGACTATCCGACTAAATGAGGTTGGAACATCTTATAGGTAGATGTTCGCAGTCTAACCTGTTCTGTTGATTTTTTTAGTGGCTGTGAGGTAAGGGCGTGTATGCTGTAATTTACCGGACTGGCTGCGTCATTTTGCAGCTAAGGCGACTATCGATTCAAATGAGTGTACTTGATGTGTGTTGCATCAAGGCGACATTGGTGATCGTGCAGATATAACTTACCATTACCTGTACATTTGAATATGAACAAAACAGTCACGTCAGATGACTTACATGATTCGATTCTGACAGAGAAAAGAATAAAGGGGTATAAAGAACATGAAAGGATCCCCTTTCATGAAAAGGAAGGTGGGAGCATGTCAGATTCTCACCCATAGGTTGCAACGCGTCAATTGCAGCCATACTCAACTCTGAGCAGTGTTAAACACGCTAGCTACAACGCGGCGTCTTAGACGGCGCCTGAGAAGTCCAGCCCGGCTCAAGTCTGAGAGACGCTAAGCCGTTGTTGGTCAGTCAGGAGATAGCGTGAAATGTGTGTAGCACGCATGGGGACTCCACCCCGACTGACGCGAATGCTGAATGGCTGGTCAGACAGGCCTTGGGAGAGCGTAGAGGACAGACGTTTGAATGCGGTGTGCTTTAAATTATATGTTTGAGCGTGAGTCGAGAGCTAGCCTGTAAGAGTGTAAGTGTATTGCTGTATTGATGTATTGCTGTATTGATTGATTGCATGTATTGATTGTAATGATGAATTGTGATTGCGCGAGATATGCATTAATTGTGAAACGCGAGATGCGCAAATAAAGTTTTTGCATTGTGTCACATTGAGTTATTAAGTGACAATATTTGTTATCTCACTTGTCAGCCAACGAGCAAGAGTCTTGCTACCGCAAGACCCTGACACATCACACATCTGACTGTAGCTGGGTTGAAAACTGGCGGTATAGTATGCGTCTGACTTGAATGTTTTGGTTACTGACTTGCTTGTCTCTGTTAGTACCTTGTTTGACTTCGTTACTGGGTTGGTTAACTTGGTTGAGTCTGTCAAAGTCAGCTAGGATCTCGAGATGCATGGCGATCATCTGTTCATATTCTTGCCGAAGTAAGTGTCATTCATTCTTAGTCGGGAACTTCTTGTCGGATTCACCGTAAAATCTTCGGATGTGTAACGTGCTCGTTCCTCTGTAGGATGAGACAAACACGGCCTTATCACCACCGCCCACTGGTCTAATAGTCTCACCACTACGAGTAATGTAGACCCAGTTAGCAGGCACAGTCTTGAGGTCTGTAGTTATCCTTCTGATCACGACTGCTTGAGTGTTACCAGCCTCGGGTTTATATACTAGTTTTTGAGCCACGCGTAAATCCGGTTTCAGCCAGTTTCATAGGTCAAGTGGTTCAGATTACTTTGACGTGGCTGTCCGTATGGCGTGACTAAGCGTTCTACTACCCGCTCGTTGACCTGTTGTATGTTTGAGCTGGGTTGGGGAATGCGGGTCATGCTCGCCACATGACCTCTAATCATGATGAAATAGATAATGTAGAGGGCGCTGTGTTACTTGTTGTAGTCATTGTGAGGTACAGTCTGTGTTAGTCTTTAAATTAAAGACAGGACTGTAAGTATATTACAACCATTTTTGTTTTTATGTAGGTGTTTTAATTATCATCCGCTAGTGTGGATTGATATTTTTAATTGTAATTACCAGTTACCACAAGGGCATTATACTCTCTCGGCCTCTTTCACTATTGTTCTTGACTTTTTCTCTGCTCCAGGAATTTGACTCTGTGACTGGTTCCCAGGACTGGGGTTAGCATTTGTTCCATCTCTAGTATACGATCGCTCAAAATTCTCTCGTTCTCTGATTACATGGTGCCAGTTGCTATTGCGTTCTTCGGTGCCAACGCTATGAACTGTCAAGAAGTGAGGATCTGATGCAAAATTAACCTGTAGAGGAGAAAACAATCACATTGAAACTTACAAGGCTTCAGCGTCTAGTAATTCATAGTGAAATAAAGAGTACCAGATAATAGAATGTACCATTAGACACCGGAACTAACACACCCGTTCTTGGAAACTATGATCATGACCGTTACTATTTATACATACCTTTCTCGCTGGGTGTTGTATTTCATCTGCTGCGACAGAGGAGCAACTTCTGAAATCCAGCGGTAGGATAGTTTTCATTCCACAAAGCATTGATCTTCTTGAGAAACTCAAGTCTGGTCCATGACTGGTAGACAGAAGGTCCATATTTTCATCTGAAGAAGAATCATGAAGCAGATCAAATGTTGTCTCAGGCGGTCTACGGCTGTCTGAGTACAAGAAGTAGGTTTCTTGCAGAACACATGTCTAATGACAGAGCTGTGATGAAGAAACAAGAATCACCAGTCTTCAAAACAGGTAACGTAGAAGTTGTGCTACTTTTGTCAAAACTGGCGTGCTCTGGTGAACTTTGGTAGACATTATTTTGGAAACCAGTGTCTTTATTTCTCTGAGCGTGCACCAATACTAGTCTTGGGGCATGAAACTTTTGCTCTGTGTCACATGCATTGTGAGTGGAGTCAGGAATGTTTTTCGTTTGCCAGAGTTGTCCTCCATGTTTTCGTGTTTCTCTTTGACGTTTCTTTTGCTTTTTGGAAGAAGGGTGTCCTCTCTTGATCATTTTCTAGGTGTTGACAACATGGATGTCAAATTTAAAATGCGTTGTAAGGTCGACTGGGATGTAATCTCATCCATTGTGCGTTTGGGTTCCATTGAATACTTCCGGTTGTAGTCAGTACCTTCGTTTCTCAGCTGTACCCTTACACATGCGATCGAGTGTGACGCCATCTTTAACCTGTTTTAGTCACGTGTTTCGATTGTATACCTTAGACATATGACCGGAAGCATCGCCATATTTGATCGGTTGTAACCATTGACGCAAATGTCTCGGTTGTATCGTTATGGTGTCAGTACGCTCTAGAGTCATCCTCCAGTTTTCCTCAAAGACATGTCTGAACACGTTCACGTACGTTCACTCCGCCGACATAGCCCCGAGATGAGTCACCCAGTCGGTCACCCTCAGATGATGCTGATGATGATGATGATGATGATGAGCTGATGGTGATGATGATGATGACGATTTTTGTTGGTGGTGCTGGGTGATCATGCTGATAGTAATCCTGGTGACAGATACTACAGAAGATCGTATGTGCCGGTCATTCAGAAAGACAACGGTAATCTTGCCCAGAAAGCACAAATGCTGAGATTGACTGCAATGTCCTGTAATTGATAGCACACACACGCATGTACATACATGTCTTACACCCACTCCTCAGCCACTCCCCCATTCGGCTGAATAGTACTGTAGCCCTATCACACCCATGCGACGCCTTCTTCGATATCTCTTAGACAGTGAGCCTGTGGTCTGGTTGGGATTACACATGCGACCGGGAGCAGCGTCATGTGTGATCGGATGTGAGTATTAGCAACGGGTGCTCGGGTGTAGCACCAGCCAGTGATCCTGTGTTATGGTTTTCCCATTACCACTTGTGATAGGATCATTCAGCCACGGTGTCCTCCTTGCTAATCCGACTTGACGACGTGAAACAAGACAATATAGCATACACACAGTAGTACTTTCCCATGTGGTCTATTCGGTGAGGTGTTTGGGATAGGTCTTGTCGCAAACATAGTGTCCTTTAACCCACCTTTGCGTTACTTTTTATACAGACTGTGCGGCTGATGCAACATAGAAAACATGTCTAATCATGTTCAAGCAGGTTTACCATGGTCAGTACGCTCTGAGTCATCCTCCGGTTTTCCCCACAGACATGTCTGAACACACGTTCACGTACGTTCACCCCTGTCAACATAGCCCCGTAACTGAGTCACCCAGGCGGTCACCCTCAGACCAGCCATCCACGAGTTCAGTCTTTAGACTTAATATGAGACTTAACCTCTGGCTATTATCAAGGACCGGACGTATTTATCTAGCCACCCCGCTTCTCGACCACCCATTAACAATGATCAGAAGCACCTATCCTAGCCTTTCCTCCACTCACAAACCCCTTACCAATGAATTTCACTAAGCCATACTCGCTACATCCGATAATACCGGCCATCTTTACCTTCTTCATGTTTTCATTTGAAGCCTGTGTGATGATAGTGTATAGGCCACTACGACACTCTACATACCACTAATAACCTCTATCCACCCCTTACCAATGAATTTCACTAAGCTATAACTGCTAACATCAATATTATCGGTCATTTTTACTTTCTAAGGTGTGCAGTTGTAACCTTGTGATGATAGTGTTTACACCACTATGACACTCCACGGACCACTAATATCCGCAACCCACCCTTTACCAACGAATTTCACTAAGCCATACTCGCTACAGTAGATAATGCCGGCCATCTTAACTTTTTAAAGGTTTTCTTTTGAAGTCTGTGTGGTGATATTGTATAGGCCACTACGACACTCTACAGAGCACTAATAACCGCTACCCACCCTTTACCAACGACTTTCACTAAATTATACCCGCTGCAATCAATAATATCGGACATTTTTACTTTTTTTTAAGGTTTTCACTTGTACAATGTATGATGATGGTGAATAAGCAACTACGACACTCTACAGTTCACTAATTCCCGCTACCCACCCCTCACCAACGAATTTCACTAAGCTATACCCGCTAAAATCAATAATATCGGCCATTTTTACTTTTCAAGGTTTTCATTTGTAACCTGCGTGATGATAGTGTTTACACCACTACGACACTACAGATCACTAGTAACCAATACCCACCCCTTAACAACGAATTTCACTAAGCTATACCCGCTAAAATCATTAATATCGGCATCTTTACTTTTTAAGGATTTCATTTGTCATCTGTATGATGATAGTGAATAAGCCACTGTGACCCTCTACAGACCACTAACAACCGCTACCAACCCCTCACCCTCGAGTTTCACTAAGATATACCCACTAAAATCAATAATATCGACCATCTTTACTTTTTAAGGTTTTCCTTTGTAACCCGTATGATGATAGTGTATTGGCCACTGTGACCCTCTACAGATTCACTAATACCAGCTACCCACCCCTTACCAATGAATTTCACTAAGTTATACCCACTAAAATCAATATTATCGACCATCTTTACTTTTTAAGGTTGTCATTTGTAACCCGTATGAATGATAGTGTTACACTACTACGACCCTCTACAGATCATATAACTACTATATTTACATGTTTAACTATTACGATTTTCATATGACACCTGTCCCGACCCGAGGTTCTTCCCACCTAGCCCTACCCCACACGCCGACATCCGCACCCCACCCCTGATCCCCCATTCCCACGCCGGCCCGCCCCTAGATCACCCCGAGGAACTGCACTGTAACCCTAAGCCTTACACAGCACCAATGGAATGATGCTAGTTTTTATGCCCAGTGCATATTTAAAAAAAACGAGGAAGAGCACTGTAACCTTAGCACAGCTTCAGTCGTTGGATGATAGTGTTTAAGCATCACTCACTACAGCTAATACTATCAGCAGTTATTAAATTTAAAAAACAAAATTTATCACACAAAAAGGGAAGTAACAGTGTAAGAACACTCGCTTATTTATTCATGAGTTGCATCCCTTGGCAGGTCAAAGGTCACTTGCGGGCCGCTTTGGCTCAGCTTTCTATGCGGAGCTATACCCTTCATATAAGGAAATACGACGTCCGGCCCCCCGGGATGGCCCACAAAAAAGGTGTAATTTGCGCCTGACATACTACTTGCCTATTCGTCCATTACAATTACCCATCACAATTAGTTCATCTGTCTCCTTGACATTACGGGAAAACATTGTTTTGAATTTTTGAAACGTTGCCTCCCATTACCAACTGTGAAGCGATTGGATGGATTACTCAAGCTGAAGTGTAAAATATCAGTACCGACGTGTCGATTAAGATTTCTCGAGGAATGCCTAAAGAAGGGAATATTCCCTCACCGGTATTTCAGATCTCTCAGGGCGGACAGAATATGTCCCAAAGGTCACTTGCGGGCCGCTTTGTCTCCGCTTTCTATGCGGAGCTATACCCTTCATATAAGGAAATACGACGTCCAGGCCCCCCCCCCCCCCCCCCCCCCCCGGGATGGCCCACAAAAAAGGTGTAAATTGCGCCTGACATACTACTTAGGCACACGAAGAACACCGTGGGATGATTGCATGGGGCCATTCATTCAGCGACAAAGAGAATGATTGTAACAGCAATGGTCAACATCTACTCAACATATGCTCCAAACATGGACTAATAATAGCAAATAGGTCTTTTCAACATCGTCGTAGCCGCACCAACACCTGGTATAAATGGAATGACATAGACCAGAGGTTCCCAAACTTGTGGCCCGCCAGATGTTAGTAAGTGGCACGCGAGGCCTCGTTATTTAAAATAATATATTTTAATAATATCAAAAAATGCACTCGGAGCTTCCCGTTCGCGTGCGATAATTTACTCTGCTCGTGGTTGTTATATTCAGATATTATCGAATGCCCCTATTCAGTTCGCAACCTTCAGCTGATCATACGATTTCATTCTGGCGACTATTGCCTGTCGAACAATTTGAACACTTGTGTTCATTCGCTCAGAGATGCATTTGTCGTTTTGGTTCGACTTACAGATGCAAGCAGTCATTTTCCGCAATGGCTGTTATAAAAAACAAGCTACGTTCCAGACTTACCGACAGTAACCTAGCTGCGCTTATGACTTTGGGCACAACAGATTTGTACCCAGACATTGATAAACTGGCATCTTAACTTAAGTAACTGATTATGAAGAACAGTTACAATTGTAAATTAATCATATTAATAGCGATTTTCGAAACTGATTTAACATTTATTGTTAAATTAACTTTTGATTTTAAACCAAAACATGACCGCAGAGTAGTACTGACACTGACTGTATTTAAAGTTTTAGAATTTTGTTGACGAAAGTTAAGAAAGGTAAAAATGATATTGCACGAATTTTATACTGTTATAAAGTTGTGGCCCGCTTAACTACCGAAAATAGTAGAAATGGCCCTCAGCTTGAAAAGCTTGGGAACCACTGCCTTAAGGGAAATCAGGGATGCGGTGCTAGACCGATATATTTTATAAACCAATCGGCACTCGGTGCGTGTTGTGGTGAGTATCACGCCAGCTGGTTTTACTTTACAAAGACATTTTTGATACTCATGTTAGCTTTGTTCCACCTGAAAGTCCAGGTCAAATTAAAAGAAAATCCGAATTCGCCCAGCTGCGGTTCGAACCCATATCCACAGGATCGACAGATGAGTGTCTATCCACTACACTACCAAGTCTCACTCAGACCACACCAGACGGGCATGTAGCTTTGGCTACATGGGTGTGTATGCGGGTGCTACTGCGCATATATTTAATCTAGACTTTCTGTCAGCAGCCTACATTTGCTTATTTACTACGTAAAGATGATCCGGGGGTGTGTCGTGTAAACAGCACTCGTCTCAACAATGTTGCAGAACGCGCCACTTTGCCTATCTCGACGCTCAAATTCAAGTACAAGTGATAGAGTCAAAGTTCACCTACAAGTGATGTAGTAAACGTGCTCTTCTTAAAACTGTGAAGTCCGGGAAGACTAACTCGGTCGACAAACGCCCGTAAAAGTGGGATGTTTCGGTTGTAATCTGCAAATATCCTATCTCTGCTATACACGGACAAAAAGCAATAAAGTCTTAAAGAAAGAACAAATATTGGAAGAACGAAGAAGAAGAAGAAGAAATGTGAAGATTTGAATTCAGTGCATGTTCTGTGGCTTTCTTATTATCGAGCTGTATTATAAATCCACTTGTCGGTCAAGACAGTTGTAGGGATTCAATCCTCAGCTAAAGTGGGATTAGGTCAGTGTGAATCTAGGGGTTGACCTAGCCTCATAAAATTGGGTATCCTACGATTTCCATAATATTCGTCGAAATGTCTGGGAAGTAAAGGGCAAGTAAAGGGCAAGTGAAAGGCAAGTGACCATTCTATTTCGTTATGTCATGGTCTAGAATATGCTGAGGCCTTATAATATCGCACCTCGTACCTGCTATTGGGTTAGCTTTATATTTTTACTTTAAAGTATTATTATTTTCTAAGGAATAAAGAAAAGATTGAACAGCAAAATATTTTACTTTATCCATTAGTATGTGCCTAAATATTCGTGTAACGAAAGACGTGTGCATATTTAGTCGTGTCTTTGTGCAACTGGTGTCTCGCCTGGTAGACTGCTTATCCATGGAACACTGGTGTGCTTTCCAATGATGTTCTCTATATTTTATCACAAACTTGTGTAATAATAAAAGTTACGGATCCCTTTTCGCGCCATGAGGCGTAAATTGGCTATATGGTGTACGCGCCTTTTGTTAGAACAATCGACACTCTATGGGTGATGTCATTATCACGCCGTATTTGTGTAAATCACATTGCTTAAGACTTTGTAAGTCCTTTCACGTCAGGTTCTTTATCACCAAATGTGCATGCAGGACAAAAGTAAGAGTAAAGTAAAAGATCGTGTGTCTGCATTACTGCATTGGGCATATGGTGCAAAACACATGTTTATAGATTGGTCGGCATGTTTATAGATTGGTCGGCATTTGGTGGGTGGTGTGCTCTGTTTCACACCGGTCACGTTTACTACCAGACATGGGAGCCCAGGTTAGCGTAGGGTGTATTTTTAATGACTGTGTGGTGTCTGAAAATATTGCTGGTCCAAGTTTTGTATTCACCCTATGTAAAGTTCATGCAACATAATAGGTAAATACAAAACTTGGACCGGCAATATTTTCAAAGACTGCACAGTCATTAAAAATACACCCTGTATTAGACATTCAAACCCGCCCCAGTGCGGCTACAACCAGGAGCCCTGGTCCAGCAGGCGCGAATCTAACCACAGCGTTACAGCAATACACTGTGTTGGACATCTGTAACATTTGTGGTTAGGGCGCTTGCTTGTCGACACAGTAGTCAAGGTTCAATCCCCAGTAGTGCAAATATTTTTGTTCTTTTAAACCAGTTTGGTTCTAGGATCCTCCCAGGCTTGAAAAATTGCTTAGGAAGGAAAGGCGACATAAAAGTGATCTTGTTCTCCTACCTCATTTTGTCATGAACTAGTATATGTGCAGGCCACCACTTCACACCTCTATGTTCAGCATAAGCAACAAGACAAGAGAGAAATAAAACAGAAGTTAGGGGCAGCTGGTAAATTTGATCGGGAAAGAACACAGGGAAGGCAGAGATAGATACCTGGATGGCTTAGTCACATGGCATAATCGGGATAAGCATTTGTGTCAGTGCCCTGTCTGTCTGTCTGTCTGTCTGTCTTGTCTGTCTGTCTGAATGTTAGATCGTAGACTGGTGATCACGTGAGATGGCGAACCATGACTCCACGCTTATGCGCATTGCTCACAATGATGGCATAAATCGGACCACTTTTATGGTAGCAGAATTTCCGATTCGTGAAAGAAGCAGATAGTATTTTGAATACACACAAGCCTCATATGTTTATAATTGATAATATGCCTGAAAGACTATTCCCATATGCTGATTTTAGATCCGTGCACTATTTTCTTTACATTTGACCCGGAAGTAATTACAATGCCATGTGACCTACATATCCCATGAGGCATACTCCTACATCTATAATGTTTACCCGTTTGCTGTCATTGTTTACCGGGAGATACATATTGTTACCACGAAAACAGCAGGCGTGTGCTTGTGAATTTGTTGCTGTAGTGTTAACTTTCGCTAGACACTCCCTTTTTCTGAAATATATGTCAGTTTAATGTCGGGGTTAACATTTTCTGTCCAGATAAACGAGGTTCTACGTAGCTACATGGTGAGCAACTAGGGTTAGAATGAAATTATATGGAACCAGTATGCTCATCTCCAAGAAGAGGCAAATGCTACAATTCACGTAAATGGTGAGATTATTAAACAGGTGAATAGGGACAACTATCTTGGAACGGGCATAACATCTCAACAAAAATATTTTGCAGAGACTAGAACAAGAATTGCCATGGTAAAAATAGCCTTTTGTATGACTGAAAACATAGCTATAAAACAGTGTCAATTGCAGTCAGAAACAGAGTGTTAAAGTGTTATATATATATATATATATATATATATATATATATATATATATATATATATATATATATATATATATATATATATGACTGACTGGCACCTTGCCGTCTTGACAGACGATAGTTTGTAAAATGGGGTTATCTCTCCATAACACAAAGCCTGGGCTGAATTTAGAGACCATGTGTTGCCCATGCGGCATGAACCCTCTCTCGGCCTGTCTAGTTTACTCCAGAGAAAATGTGACACCAATACGTCTGGAACAAGACAAGCTGCAGAAGTTTCCAGATCAGAAAAGCAATACTCTAACTATCCACCTGTCGGAGCTTCGATCCTAGACCAGTTACCAACCAAGGCTTAGGGCCTGATCTCCCCTGTCATGACATTTAGTCTTTAGATTGCATTCCCTCACACCAGGGTAAGGCTTATACCCGCCTAATTGCGCTCTTCCGCCCGAAACCGTTGGCACAATGTGAGGTGTCGGGTTTGGTAAGCGCCACCCAACATTCGGCGCTTACCAAACCCGACACCCCACGTTTTCACTTCACATTCAACGCGAAATGTCTCCCGCCAAGGTTAATTTTCAGTGGACTTAGCCCCAAGCGATTTTCAGTAAAGTGGTGCATAATTGGGTAGAAAACGTTTCGAGCGCAAGTCAATAAGAAAGTCACACAGTTCTGTGGGATGGCAGGTAAATGAAAACAGGGCACGCAGATTTATGCAGTAGGTTTGGGAGATCTGATAAAACTATTGGATAAGTGTATCAATGTTGGTAGAAATTATGTTGAGAAATAAAGGGACAATGTATGCATACAAATAAACTGGTTTCAAGTTGTTATCATATTTAGTTATTTTTCTACAGCCATTTGTGACTTGCTTATTAACTTACCCTCATATTATTTTTTGCTTTGTTTAGGTGAGGTTTCGGGGACACCAACCCCCCTTCCCCCACCCGCCCCCTTCCCCACATCCTGCACCCCACTTTCTTGCATCCCGTAGTGGGCTGTAAAATAAAGGATAAAGAAGTTTAATTAGAGGCAAATAAAGCATCGGCTACACTTGGTTATTTCGCCATTGCGAAAAACAAATCGACATCAATTGCCATATTTTCAAGAGGGGATATTGGCCGAACCGCACGCTAAGGTAAGAAAACCCGATAGAGGAGGATTCCTCAACGGAGGAGGTGTCGTGTCTTCCTTTAAAGTGTCGTCCCTGGAGTGATGAGAGTAAACACCCACATTATAATATTTTTTCCCTATCCATATCCTGGAGAATCCACCAGCTTCCGTCCAACACACTCCATCAGCCCGTGGACACCTTTTCCTATCATTCTCTCACTGTCGTACTATGCCCCCTCTCATACTTCCCCAACGCAACATACTCAACAACTCTTGCTTCTAAAAATTAATGAAGATTAATTTATTAAAAGAAAAGTGTAACGTATATGAGACGTGTATGCGAAGAAAATGTGTGTTGAGTATTCTAATGTAAATGTATAGGTCAGCCTTCAAAGTTCAGGATCAGAGTCCACTCATCATGGCAAGGATTACACGACATCACACGAGTCAGTACAATAGACCTCACCGAAGTCGTATCCTTCTCTCCAGACATGTCCTCCTCCAGGAGCTCTGATGACCATGAGATCTGAATCCCATGTAAATATAATCCGTGAAAAATACTATTATTGTTCCTAACACAACGGTTCCTAATAGTTTTAGAAAAACCAAGATCTCATAATTCCGCACAGTGAAAAATAATGGAACGCTGTCTCATGAACATGACGTTTTCTTCTAGCGAAATGTTCTATATTTTCACTCTTAAACAGTCATTGTATCTAGACTAAAATGGCTTGCTTTATTTACTAGATATTGTCGGACAGTTCTGATTTCCTTGATACGTGGAACAACTACACTTCAATGTTTGGTTTCATCTAATGTGACCATCAGTTCCTACTGATCTAGTTCCACGTGGGCTGAACATCCATCACTTCAGGTGTGTTAACGATTGGTATGCACTCATGTAGGATACTTATACCATTCAGCTCCACCGAGCAATGTTTATCAGCTTCTTCCGTTGCGAAAGTTGCTGGCCCATCTCTCTACATCATAATTTATCCGGGATCGGATTTTTCATTGGTTCCGGGTTCTTCATTCCAACCAGAGGGAACCTGTAAAATAAATCATACAACTGGTGATAGCCTCTCCGTCACTGATCTCTATTAGATGATCATGGCCATTGGCCCTTGCTCAGTAAAATACAATGAACCTACTCTGTCAGGGACAGATGACTCAACCCATTGGTTATCATCAGGCCAAGACAAGAAAAAAAAATCAACAAACAGAATGCGGAACCTCGCCCACCAGGGACACCTACTGGAATATCCCAATTATCCCTCATTACTCAATTCTCAACTAGTAAAGCTTATCAACACTTCACTAATCTATTTTCAACTAACAGTGCTAATCATCACACTCTAGTTTTAACAAGACTACTGCCTATATTAATTAGGACTAATAGACTATATTGACTACCTTATGCAAAACCGCCTCATTCCGGGATGGCTGCTACACTTTGCCATAACGACACATGCTAGTTAATATTAAATTAATCTAACACTGTAGAGCTCTCCCACAAACACGTCCATCATAATCCACGGTTTTGGTCAACACTGTTTCTCCCAATCATGGTTTATGGCAAACCCTAAAATTGGTCACGTGACGGTATTCTTCCTGTCCACACAGGTGTTATTTGGGCATATCATCCATTGTCAAGAATCCATCCTCCCTGGCTCAATCAATGACAGATTTGTCATCACTTGTTTTGACTCCCACAACAAGCTAGCGAGTTCCTGTGTGCTCCCAACAACGGGTTTCCACAACAAACCGCCAATCTTCTTGATGTCCGGAAACTCTACATGACAGACGGACTGTTTTCTTCCGAGCTGAGTACTTCCGCTCTCAATCCAACCTGTTTATGAACTGTCAAAGCGATGTATGGACTCATCTCACTCACTTCCTAATGTTCCCATTTTGTCGACCCCATGTAAACACGTGCCGCTACATTTTCTGGATTTGTTGAAACAACCTTTGGCCTCGACCATGCCGCTAATTCAGAACGCCTTTTATTCTCATCACTGGTTAAATCACGTTGGTCTATTATGTGAGACTCTTAAGAGAGTAGTCCATCTCACTCTTCTCCACCGTGAGTTTAATCCAGATGATTCATTCTTCTTCTTCAGGAGCTGGGTGTCTTGACAAGAAGTCCGCTCCAACATTTTCCTTCCCAGGAATGTACTCCACTGTGAAATTGTAAGGTTGAAGTAGCAACGACCACCGCATCAAACGCACGTTGAGCTTCTGAGAAGTAGCCAGGAACATCAGGGGCTGATGATCCGATTGGACCCGAAACTTAACTCCATACAAATATGGCTGGAATTTTTGCACTGCCCATACGAGGGACAAGCACTCTCTCTCGACGGTTGAATAATTCCTCTCCGCCTGGAGTAGTTTCTTGCTTGCGTATGCCACAGGTTTCAAAACCGAAGCATCGTCTTTTCCTTCCTGTAACAAGGCTGCCCCAATTCCAATCGCACTCGCATCCGTTCTCAACACAAATGGTTTGGAAAGGTCAGGGAGCTGTAATACATGTTTGCTGACCAAGGCCTCCTTTAACTGACTATAGGCATTCTCACATTCTGGTGTCCATATGATTTGATCCGGGAATCCCTTTTTCAAGGTTTCCGTCAACGGAGCTCCCAGTTCAGTGAAATGTGAGATAAATTTGTGGTAAAACCCACACAACGAGAGAAAAGATCGCACATCCTTCTTCGTTTTTGGTCTTGGTGCATTTCTGATTTTCTCCAGGTTCTTCTCTTCTGGGACAATGTGTCCTGGAGTGATGGTGTGACCTAGAAATTCCAGAGTCTGGTAACCAATCATGCACTTGGTTGGACGAGCAGTAAGCCCTGCTTCCTTGAGCCTATTAAACACTCTCTCCAAG
The DNA here is from genome assembly GCA_014155875.1 of Cepaea nemoralis. Classification (NCBI taxonomy): domain Eukaryota; kingdom Metazoa; phylum Mollusca; class Gastropoda; order Stylommatophora; family Helicidae; genus Cepaea; species Cepaea nemoralis. The sequence continues at coordinate 30,524 of JACEFZ010018039.1, read as the reverse complement.
GATTGTAAGTGGTCATCCAAGCTGTCACTGGAAATCAGAATATCATCCATGAATGAGATGATGGACGGATCCTGTAAAGGATCAAGTAAAGTCCTCATCATGCGTGTAAACACACTAGGTGCATTGCTGAGTCCAAAGGACATGACCTTGAATTCGTAGTGTCCACTGGGTGTACTGAAAGCCAACAGTGGTCGAATCTCCGGTTTGACTGGTATCTGATAGTACCCCCGACTCAGATCCACCTTTGAAAAGTACCGAGCCTTATGGAGCCTAGCGAATAACTGGGTTGGATTCGGCAAAGGTTCCACTTGAAACTGTGTATGACTGTTGAGAAGTCGGTAGTCTATACACAACCGGTGTTCTCCATTTGTTTTCCGTAACAAAACTACCCCTGCATTGTATGGGGATGTGGATGGTGCAATCACGTCATCCTCCAGCAGTTTCTGTATTTCCTCCTCCAGGGCCTTTTCTTTAGAGAATGGCACTGGGTAAACCTTTTGGCGAACAGGCTCCTGTGTGGTCAAAGTCATCTCGAACTCAACCAACCTCGTTCGTCCTGGTTTATCAGTCAGTATCTCCTTATGAGACTTGAGAACCTGGGTTATCTTTTCCCTCTCCTGGGAGGTCAGATCAGGGTTCACTTGCACATCCCTATAGGTTTCCTGGTGTACCAAGGGATAATCCCTGCCCTCGCTGGTTCCCACTTCAGTCTCCACTGCAACTGGCATTGCCATGAGGTGAGCTGCCTTGTCTCCGGGTCTCTCTTCATATTTCCGCAAGAGGTTGATATGGAAAATCTTCGACTTTTCCCGGATCCGGATCTGATAGTTGATTCTGGATATCACCTTTTCCACGGGAAATGGTCCTTGCCAACCTATCTCCAGTTTGTTGTTTCCCGTTGGGAGTAGCAACAAGACTTTGTCTCCCACCTCTAGAGATCTTTCTTTAGACCTACGGTTGTAGTAAGCCGCATGTCTTTTTCTGGCCTTTTTCAAGTTTTGATTCGCCAGAGTCCATCCCTTGTGAAGTTTTTCTTTCAGTTCCTCCACATATTTGTAGGATGAGATCACTTCTTCTGACGTCCCCTCTTCAGTCCAACTCCTCAACATGGCTTCCAACGGTCCTTTGATTGGACGACCAAACAGCAACGTAGCGGGTGGTAGTCCTGTTGAGCCATGAGGAACTTCCCGATAGGCAAAGAGGGCTGCTGGGATATATTCATCCCACGTATCAGGTTTTTCCTGCGCTATTTTCCTGAGCATTGTCATCAACGTGCCGTTGAAACGCTCTACTTGTCCATTGGCTTGAGGGTGGTAAGGGCTGGTATGTATGTGGTTAGAGTGAAACACCCTAAATACCTCCTCCATGAGTTTTCCACAAAACTGAGACCCATTGTCCGTCAGAATTTTATCAGGAAAGAATAATCTGGTAAAGGCCTCCATCAGTGCGTCCGCCACTCTTTTCGAGTCAGTCGTGGTCAATGGTATGGCCTCACCCCACATTGTACAGCAATCCACCATTGTGAGTATATACATGTTCCTCTTCCTAGTCCTGGGAAGTGGGCCCACGATATCGATGGCTACCCTCTCGAAAGGAGAGTTCATGATGGGCATCTCACCCATCGGGACCACCGGTGCTGTCCAGTGTTTCGGTGCCACCCTCTGGCACTCAGGGCATGACTTCACATACCGACGCACATCATCTGTCATTCCCGGCCAATAGTAATGGCAGGAAATTCGCTGCATGGTGGCGGCAATACCCATGTGTCCACTAAAGGAGATGGTATGCCCCATATGAAGAATCTGGGACCAGTGAGCTTTCGGGACGACCAACTGACCGTATAGGTTGTCTCCCCTTCCTGCTCTCCTGTAGAGTATCCTATTCTTCATGTAGTACTGCCCCCGTCCTGGTGGATCAGCACTTTTCTGCAGCTTTTTGTAGCAAGGACGTAAAGTAGCATCCTCACTCTGGGCAGTTCGTAGCTCCCCCGGCATTGGGTTAGTCACAATTGCTTCTGCCTCTTCCTTTCTCATCTGAGAGCGAGTCTGTATTGCTCCCATATGGATTGGCTCCCTGGGCATTCGAAGAAAGACATACCGGCAACCGAGGATTACTGGGAAAATGGGATCGGTCAATACAGCGGCCTTGATGGTGCCGATGACGTACCTTGACCGAATCTCCACATTAGCAATTGGCAACTTCATGGCCACAGCACTCTTCTGTGCAGGCTGCATCTCCATGGTCTCACCTGTGAATTGTTCTGGATGTACCAGATCCGCAGAAATCACGGCCTCCCCGTCCAGTCCTGTGTCGTATAAACACTCCACTTGACGACCGTTAACCTCTACCAATTCCACTACAGGTGGTTTTTCCTGGTCTGGAGTCTCTTCTTCGGCCTCGACCTGTTCGGTGGGCTCCACCGTAGGTTTCCCGGGGCACACGACGAATTGAGTGTCTCCTGACTTTTCCCTGCAGTCAATAGCATTGTGCGTATTCGACTTGCATTGGTTGCACCATTTCCCTGTCCTAGATTTTCTATTGCCGGACTTGAGTGAGCTCTCCTGGTGGCGAGCTTCCTTGTTGACCTTGGCATTTTCCGTGACAACCTCCTTGGAAGTCACTTGACATGTTGCGAAGTGAGGGTTCTTAGCCTTTGATTTGCAGTCCCTCGTATTGTGAGAGGGTGACTTACAAATTGAACACCACTTCTCCAACCACGGTCGTTTTGGTGTAGAGCTTGAAGTGCTCTTGCTTCACTCCTTCTTCTTCTCTGAACTATCCTCTGATTTTTGCCCATAAGGTTCCCACTTCTTGGTTCCTGAGTTTTTGGCTTTCTTCTTGTCATGTTTCTCCTGACTTTTGGTGTTGGTGGAAAGGTTTTCCCCTGCATCCCCATGTACCTCGACGAACCGTTCTGCTAATTTTGTCACGAGGTCACTACGTTCCGCTCCTTGTTCTCCCAGGAACGTCCTGAGAGGTTTAGACATTTGCTTCTTCAACTGGTCGACCACCATGAGCTCTTCCAGACTCTCATAGTCATGTGTGAACCCAGCCAAATCCATCCACTTATGGAGATAAGATTTTAGACGCAAACTGTAGGCGGCAAACAACTCCCCCGGTTCTCGTTTCGCTGCTCGAAATTTTTTCCGGTAGGTATGTGACGTAACCTCGAATCGTTTCAGCAGAGCCGTCTTCAATTCGTCATAATTGTTCTCATGTCCTGGTGGCAGGCGAGAATAAACCTCGTATCCGGTCCCGCGTAAACTCTGGGATAGCTTGAGATTCCATTTGTTACGCTCCAGACCCATAGCAACCGACATGGCCTCGAAGCGTTGAAGGTACTGGTCAATCTTCTCTTTGTCCTCCTCGTAGACCGCTAAAGGAAACTTCATAGCATGGTAACTATGTCCACCTGCTGGTGTTGAGCCTGGGATGGAGGAACCTCCAATTGCTCCCTCAGTTTCCCCATTAGATTGCCCTTTGAACTCGAGTTCCCTCATCCGGTACTCGTGCTCCCTTTTCTGAGCCTCCTGCTCCGCTTCCCGTTTCCTAGCAGCTTCCTCAACTTCAAGTTTTCTAGCTGCCTGCTCAGCTTCCAATTTCTTAGCAGCCTGCTCTGCTTCCAATTTCCTAGCTTCTTGTTCCAACTCCATCCTTCTCAATTCCAACTCGGCCTTTCGATCTTCCCTTTCTGCTTGACGATACCCTCTCTCCACTTCCTGTATGTAATCCGTTAGAGCAGAACCCGACAATCCCATTTCTTCCCCCTTTGCCTTTAATTCTGCTGTGGTTAGTTTCGGAGTGGCCATTTTGCAGAGAGGTAAGCTAGCAGGTTGAGTAATTTAACTGCAAAGTAATATACAGATATATGACCAAGTACTATAAATCTAGATATTACCACACACAGCACATTCACTCAGTGACAAGAGTAGAATCAGGACCACAGACCTATGCAGACGTGTGAAGTGTGAACAGGTAAGATATGTGTCATAACCCCTATCCACATTCACTCTAGCTGGATTCTCCAATATGATATCTCACTCTTATAACTAAGGATCCCGTGTCAAAAGACCCCGTTGTCAGAGGATCCCACTGTCAAATGTCACGTTTCCGAGAGATCCCGCTGTCCAAAGATCACTTTTACGAGAGATCCCGCTGTCCAAAGATCCCGTTTACGAGGTCCCAATAATGTCGTGTCTTCTTTTAAAGTGTCGTCCCTGGAGTGAGGAGAGTCAACACCCACATTATAATATTTTTTCCCTATCCATATCCTGGAGAATCCACCAGCTTCCGTCCAACACACTCCATCAGCCCGTGGACACCTTTTCCTATCACTATCTCACTGTCGTACTATGCCCCCTCTCATACTTCCCCAACGCAACATACTCAACAACTCTTGCTTCTAAAAATTAATGAAGATTAATTTATTAAAAGAAAAGTGTAACGTATATGAGACGTGTATGCGAAGAAAATGTGTGTCGAGTATTCTAATGTAAATGTATAGGTCAGCCTTCAAAGTTCAGGATCAGAGTCCACTCATCATGGCAAGGATTACACGACATCACACGAGTCAGTACAATATACCTCACTGAAGTCGTATCCTTCTCTCCGGACATGTCTTCCTCCAGGAGCTCTGATGACCATGAGATCTGAATCCCATGTAAATATAATCCGTGAAAAATACTATTATTGTTCCTAACACAACGGTTCCTAATAGTTTTAGAAAAACCAAGATCTCATAATTCCGCACAGTGAAAAATAATGGAACGCTGTCTCATGAACATGACGTTTTCTTCTAGCGAAATGTTCTATATTTTCACTCTTAAACAGTCATTGTATCTAGACTAAAATGGCTTGCTTTATTTACTAGATATTGTCGGACAGTTCTGATTTCCTTGATACGTGGAACAACTACACTTCAATGTTTGGTTTCATCTAATGTGACCATTAGTTCCTACTGATCTAGTTCCACGTGGGCTAAACATCCATCACTTCAGGTGTGTTAACGATTGGTATGCACTCATTTAGGATACTTATACCATTCAGCTCCACCGAGCAATGTTTATCAGCTTCTTCCGTTGCGAAAGTTGCTGGCCCATCTCTCTACATCATAATTTATCCGGGATCGGATTTTTCATTGGTTCCGGGTTCTTCATTCCAACCAGAGGGAACCTGTAAAACAAATCATACAACTGGTGATAGCCTCTCCGTCACTGATCTCTATTAGATGATCGTGGCCATTGGCCCTTGCTCAGTAAAATACAATGAACCTACTCTGTCAGGGACAGATGACTCAACCCATTGGTTATCATCAGGCCAAGACAAGAAAAAAAAATCAACAAACAGAATGCGCAACCCCGCCCACCAGGGACACCTACTGGAATATCCCAATTATCCCTCATTACTCAATTCTCAACTAGTAAAACTTATCAACACTTCACTAATCTATTTTCAACTAACAGTGCTAATCATCACACTCTAGTTTTAACAAGACTACTGCCTATATTAATTAGGACTAATAGACTATATTGACTACCTTATGCAAAACCGCCTCATTCCGGGATGGCTGCTACACTTTGCCGTAACGACACATGCTAGTTAATATTAAATTAATCTAACACTGTAGAGCTCTCCCACAAACACGTCCATCATAATCCACGGTTTTGGTCAACACTGTTTCTCCCAATCATGGTTTATGGCAAACCCTAAAATTGGTCACGTGACGGTATTCTTCCTGTCCACACAGGTGTTATTTGGGCATATCATCCATTGTCAAGAATCCATCCTCCCTGGCTCAATCAATGTCAGAGTTGTCATCACTTGATTTGACTCCCACAACAAGCTAGCGAGTTCCTGTGTGCTCCCAACAACGGGTTTCCACAACAAACCGCCAATCTTCTTGATGTCCGGAAACTCTACATGACAGACGGACTGTTTTCTTCCGAGCTGAGTACTTCCGCTCTCAATCCAACCTGTTTATGAACTGTCAAAGCGATGTATGGACTCATCTCACTCACTTCCAAATGTTCCCATTTTGTCGACCCCATGTAAACACGTGCCGCTACATTTTCTGGATTTGTTGAAACAACCTTTGGCCTCGACAATGCCGCTAATTCAGAACGCCTTTTATTCTCATCACTGGTTAAATCACGTTGGTCTATTATGTGACAGGAGGATTCACGGACTGATACGTCACCCCGTCAACCGATACTTCCGAAACACAGCAGACACAGAAAAGCTTCAACAACAGTAGAGGAAAGAACATAGAACAATGTAGATAAGCTCATCGAGGACGTGACAGCATTTCAACCAAGCGCCAGATTAATAAGCTCAAATATGAAGTCCGCCAAATGGAAATCAGGCACAGAATTAAGACACCACAGGTGAACAAATTTGGAGCCGACACTTCGCCTTACCGACGAAACCATAACGTTTCTGTGGAGGTTTCTTAGCAAGAGAAGTGTGGCCAACGGAAATTTCACGTCGGCACATTGGTCACTATCAATAGGAATGATAACAAAGCTAGCATACTACTAGCCTCAGCTCAAGAAGAAAGGTAACGCCAATACGTAAAATGCAAATACACGCTAAATACTAGCAAGTGTACATCGGCAAGTCCCATGTGGGTCCTTCTATAGACTAATAAATATAAAATACATTGCAGGACTAACACTAGAACAGCTCAAAAGACGTGTGTATAAACCTCATCGTCCAAAAGGACGGGGGAAAAACGCGCCAGAAAACATTAAAATGCATTTGAATAGCAGAGGGACGAAACGAATTGCAAAGAAACAATATGCAGTGTACGGAAGACGCAACATAGAGACCTTATATATGTCAACAACTCAACTGACAGGCATCATCGGGTACTTCTGGCACACCATACAAGAAAACTTGCAAGTCGTGTGCGAGGAAATTAAATGGTACATTTATTGCCGTTGGCTCGCTACAAACAGTGAACAGGCGCTATTGGTACACACAACATACAGCCACAGTATTATCTATCACGAGCTGCTACCCCTATGCTAACTTTCTACACAAATAAACACCAATACCCCTATCGCTACTCTAACGAGGTGAACACTACAAGTCCGTCCGGCCGTCTGCCAATCTTTCATTCCTTCGTCACACACCACGGGGATTGACCTTCACCTTGGTGCGTGTTGCCTCACATGGCACGCTGATGGCAGACGTGGTACGTTGAGTGTATACTCAACTTCTCTGTGGCTACCACGAGGCGTGATGTTATCGTGATTAGAGTGCTAACTCTCTGAACACCGCCTGCGTGTCTCATGAGGGAATGGTCACCCAACTCTTATTACCTCATCTCCCATTCCCTTCCCTCGGGCACCGTATCCCCTCCTGGTCTCTTCATGATTGACTGCTCTTCCTGGCGAAGGGGATGCGGTCGAGTCTTTGACAATATATAACCAAGACACCAGAAGCAGATTGAAGGTGGTCTAACTTGTGTTTTTCAGAAACTGAACCTAATTGGCAATTCAGACCAACATGAATATTCTTTCTTTCTGTTCTTTGTTTGTTTATTTGTTTGTTTGTTTGTTTGTTTGTTTGTTTGTTTGTTTCTTTCTTTCTTTCTGACTTTCTTTCTTTCTTTCTTTTGGTCGGTCAGTGGGTCGGTGGGTCGGTCGGTCGATCGGTCGGTCGGTCGGTCGGTGGGTCAGTGGGTCGGTGGGTCGGTGGGTCGGTAGGTCGGTAGGCCTGTGGGTCGGTGGGTGGGTGGGTCGGTCGGTCAGTGGGTGGGTGGGTCGGTCGGTGGGTAGGTCGATGGGTGGGTGGGTGTCCGATGGGTCCGTCGGTGGGTCGGTCGGTGGGTCTGTCGATCTGTCTGTGTCTTCTTCTTCTTCTTCTTCTTCTTCTTCTTCTTCTTTTCTTCTTCTTCTTCTTCTTCTTCATCTGCTGCTGCTGCTCCTCCTCCTCCTCATCTCGCCCTCCCTCGTACACCTTCAGAAGACAATATGAATAAATTCACAGAAAGACACAGTCAGTTTGTTGACATTTCCATAGAGCTTGTCTTCAAATGGAGCGGGTGTATGTATATTTCTATATCTCCACTCGACACTCTTCTCACATGCCATATTATATTATTAGAGGTATGTCTGAACCGGACCGTTGTCTTATAAGACCTGCCCTCACATAGTAAATTAACTTACTACCCATACAAAGTTGACTTTCTTAGGGTCAACACATGAATTGCTTCATGTCCCCCATATAATATTTAACAACCATTATACAAGAGTGTGTGCGACAGGCTTTACCTACACCGCTTCCGCGTGTAAAGTTCTATTACACTGTTAAGATAGTTCTTCGTTGTCTATTATGTCCCCTGACCCGAAGTTATCTCCCTCTGATCTACAAAAAGTGTATGTAATTTATATGTTTGTTTTTCTGGTTGTTTGCGTGTTTGGATGTAACTAACTTACTAATCTAACTTCTAAACTATGTTTCTAAGTCCTATGTGTATGTATGTTAGTTTTTTAAGTGTCATAATTTGGTTAAATGCGGCCACAGACAGGTGCCTAACACTAATTCGCGACTACATTCCCTTGTTATGAAACTGAAAATACTGTAATCTAAGTTCTAAACTATATTGCAGACACACATTCATACTAGCACATTTCCACTAACGAAAACCAACACTAACACAGACAAATATTAAAATTCGAGCCAGGCAGCAGAAGAATTCGCTGACCAATCTCACTCTCTTCTGTCTATTTTCCATTCGCTCTCACTTTCACACTTCTGTCACACTACTTTCACCCTTACTTCTGTCACACATCTATTATCCTTCCACACTAATTCATCTGATTATTTAAAAACCTTGGAGTGACACTGTACAGGTTTGGCTCAGTTTGAGATGGTTGAGCCTCATGACGGTGCGAAAGTTGTTGCACGAGTCATGTATTTAGAATATATTTACATGGATGAGAAAGGGTTGATGGTTTGTCCCCTTGGTCTCATCATCCACTATATTACACTAACATAGCACTCTACATTGTAACATACTAATTCTACTTCTATAAATAACTATATAATGTGTTAACTAAATTTTGTCATGGTAATTATATGATATGTTTATATTAATCCTTATGTTTATGTAATCTAAGGGAAGTAATTTAACTATTTAAATGTAATGGATGTGATGTGAGTTATGTACCTTAATTACATGGATGATGTGTACACAAATTATGTAATTTTCTAAATACTATGCTAATTAATGTTTTTACATGTACAATGGAATTATATGAGTGATGTTCTTAATCTAAATGGTGTAAATGATGTATGTTCACTTATCTACTCTTTTTAACCTATTCTGATGTAAAATGATGATACTAATAAATGGTAATGTTTAATAGATGGTATGGTTTCATGAAGATGGAATAAACTAAACTAAACTGAAGGTAAATGAAATGTAATAATCTAAATGGTACTATTCTTATCATAATTTTATTTTAGCTTGTAATTAACTATTGTCATATCTAAACTAATATTTTAAGTTACAATTATTGTAATAACTATTCTATTAAAATAAATGAGAACTATTATATTTCCCTAACCTGCATCTACTTTGTCATTATCTTAAAATATTATATTACATATCACATTAAGTTTATATACATGTCATTCAGTTTCCACAGGTTAGTAGTTGCCTTCATGTTTGTACATTGCTTGTATAGGCATAATATATCTACACACTTTGCCTGGGTATCTGAAATACTTTGCACAGTCATCATAATGTTCTATCGGTAGTGCACGTGTAGAGTTCGTAGCTCAGCCTTTTCGTGTCTGTAATTAAGCACTGTTCTGACACTGTTTTCTGCGTTTCACACCAATGGTACACCGGAATGGAGCTTAGTTGGAAACGATCTGTCCTTGTTCACACGGTGATATTTACGTTCTGCAGCACAGTTCTTGCTTTAATGTCTACGGACACATGATAGTTCACTGTTCTTGGTACATGATTAAGCATATACTGTCGATGTATATGTAACCTATTTTACATAGAATAATATAATGTATTCATGTACTAACTATCACTCTACATTTATATGTGGGATTTCAGGTATTTCTACCCCAGATGGTCTACTAAGGGTATCGGCCAGAATGTTGTCCTTACCCTTGATATGTTCTATACTAAATGTATAGTTTTGTAAAATAAGAGACCACCTGTATATCCGGTCATTTCGATGCACACCACTCTGGATGACCGTGATGGGAGAATTGTCGGTCTGGACAATGAAGTGCACACCCGCCAAAAATCGATGGAGCTTTCTCACCGCATAGATGACGCTTAGGGCTTCCAACTCTGATATAGAATATCTGGACTCGGCAGGTGTGATCTTACGGCTCACGTAGCAAATCGGATGGAAGATGCCCTCATAAAATTGGCCTAGGACTGCAGCGATGGAGATCCTGCTGGCATCTGTCCTAAGATAATAAACGAGCCTCGGGTTAGGCAAGCGAAGGATTGGTACATTACTAAAAAGAATTTTCAATTTTGACAATGCATAAATTAATAATGCATCTTTCACATCCAATTTTACAGATGCTTTTAAAACATTGGAAAAGACACTTGTAATTTCCGCTAAATTTGGAATAAATTTACTATAGTAGTTTACTAATCCCAGCAGGCTTCTGACCTGTTTTTTCGTGGTCGGAATGGTCAGATTCATAATTTTTGTAATAATCCTATTGTCAGTCTTCAGTTGACCTTGAGAGATGACATGCCCCAAAAATTCAATTTCTTTTAGGCCCAAATCAACTTTGCTCGGTTTGACAGTGAGACCGAAGAGTCGCAACCTGTCAAAGACATGTCTGAGTTTCAGTAAGTGTGTTGTCCAGTCTTCAGTATGGACACTTATATCATCTATATAGGTCACAGTATTCGTCACTCCATGTAATAGATCTCTAGTTAAGCGGACGAAAGTGGCAGGAGCATTTCGAAGTCCGAAAGGAAGAAATCGCCACTCGTATAGTCCTAAAGGTGTTGAAAACGCAGTAAGATGCATAGATTGAGCCTGCATAGGGACCTGCCAATATCCCTTAGTGAGATCTAATTTTGAAAAGATTTTAGAAGTAGACATGTCCAAGATAAGATCTTCGCAGGACGGAATAGGTTCTGCGTCGATCTTAGTGATGTTATTGAGTTTACGATAGTCCACGCACAGACGAATTGTGGAATCCTTCTTCTTAACTAGGACGATTGGAAAAGAGTACTCAGATGTAGACTTTTGGATAATCCCACTAGCTTCTAAATTAAGAATTTCCTTATTTAGATTTTCCCTATAGCTGAGTGGGATAGAGTACGGCCTGCATTTAATCGGCTTAGAGTCCGAAAAGAATAATGGAGTGTTCGATTCTGTCCGTCCTACCTGGGATGTCAGAGAATAGGTCTTTGTATTCAGTAACTAATTTCACTAATTGTAGTCGTTGAATGTCTGTTAGTCCCTGATCTATATGTATACTGTCCAATGTCGCAGTTTTGTCTACAATGGGAACAGGTAGTTCCATTCCGTCGTCGTCTACCTGATTCAGTACGGTGGTGGTACTAAGTGCGTATTCTGTTAATTCACTAGGTGTATTGCCATTGTCGGAACTGCCAGTCTCGCTAACTAGTGTAGTTGCGTTGTGTATGTCTGTCGTCTGATCACTAGGTGTTGGTGCACTCTGTTGGTCTGTCACTACTTCTGTCTCTTGTCTTGAAAAGTAAGGTTTCAACATGTTGACATGGAATATCTTTAAGTGTCCGTTTATCGATATTTCATAGTCAACATCTGAAATTCTACGTACCACCTTGAATGGCCCTTGCCATGAAGTCAATAGTAAATTTCTTTTGTCTGGAAGTAGCAAGAGTATGTCTTGATCTGGTTCAAGCTCAATTGTTCTTGCCCCTTTGTTGGCATATTGGCGGTAGATTTGACCCTTCCTCTCCAAAGCTGCCTTAGCTATAACACACGATTTCATGATCTTGTCTCGTGTTTCTGTCACCATTTCATAAGGTGTTTTAGGGGTAGGAATTTCTATAGAATTCGTTATTACCTGATGGTAAATGGTTAGGGGTCCACGTGGGTTAGCCCCGTACACTAATTCAAACGGTGAGAAACCCGTGCTTGAATGGGGAATCTCCCGATAGGCGAACAGCACTGTTGGTAACAGTGTATCCCAATCAGCTGGGTTTTCTGCTGTCACCTTAGCCAGCATGTGCTTTAGGTCACCGTTAATTTTCTCAACTATTCCATTGCTGGCTGGATGGTATGCTGTAGTAAAATGTTGCTTAATGCCTAACATTTTTGTAAGGGCTTGCGTTGCAGCTGATATGAACTGAGTTCCACGATCGGATAAAATGGTCCGTGGGAATCCGAATCGTGAGAACAGGTGTAGAAATACGTTGGCAACGTCTTTGGAGGTGATGTATTTCAAAGCTACTGCCTCAACCCACCTTGTACATAGGTCGACCATTGTCAATATGAAGCGATTTCCTTTGCTGGACACCTGGTTTAGGGGTCCAACAATATCTACCGCCACACTCTCAAATGGCCTAGAAGCCAGTGTAGAAGGTTGTACTTCAGCTGTAGGATGTTTACCCTTGCGTACTAATTGTTGACAGACATTACAAGAACGACAAAATAATTTTATATCATTGCAAAAACCTGGCCAATAGAAATGAGCCTGAATTCTGGCCCTGGTTTTATCATATGCAAGATGACCAGCAAACGGTGACTCATGTGCAATGCTTAGCACAGTTAGCCGATGTTGTTCAGGTAACACCGTTTGCTGAATCTCATGGTTACCAGTAGTATAATATCTAGTTAAAATGCCATTATTAAGTCTAAAAACCCATGAGGCATTTTTGGTCACTTTGGCTTTATCTTTTAATAATTTCAAGTATGGAGACACACTAGAATCAGCTTTCTGCTGTTCTATAAATTTCTGTCTGCTGGTGTCATCTGTGTCAGTTGGAGAAAGCAACAGGAGTCTCTCATCTTGTAGTGTGTCTTGATGTTTCACACTGTCTGCTCTTGTTGTTGCATTAGCTGCATTCAATTTCTCCCATGCAACTATTTCATCACTAGTACAATGTTTCAGTTGGGGTAAGCACCCCAAAATTAAATCAGTACAAGGGTTGTCAAGTATTGCACAAGTAAAGGTACCCGAAAGAAAAGGAGTATTAATGTGGGCTTTTGCCAAAGGGTAGATCTCAACGTTACCCGAAAAGGTTCGGCATTTCACAGTGTCACCTGTGTAATCACCCGGACTCACTAGTTCTTTTCGAAGACCAATAAGGGTGCTGCCACTATTCAGCAAACATTGGCATGGTACATTATTGACCATTGCATTGTGGAACACCAGATTGCCTCTGGAGGCTAGTGCTGCGTTTACATTCTCAGATGAGAACGGTACTGTATGTCCACATTCCAGTTTTCCGTCTGCATGGAACTGGTGACATCGTTCACAGCTGTCAAAGCTTAACATATCGTTTGCACCACACACATCCTCAGCTTGGTTGAAAGGCAAGTCAACCTCAGTTTTATTTTCACCCTCACACTCATACTCACTACCACTATCTGAAGAGGTGTCAATCAAAATAGCATTGTTAGCTTTCATACGTTGGCGGCCAAGGCACTTATTAGAATAATGGCCATAGCAGGAACAAAAAAAACATTTGATTGCCCGCCTGTATGCCGATCTTTTATTTTGCTGCTTCTTGATAACATTTTCAAGATGCGCCGGATAGTTCGGCGATTTGTCGCACATAGAATAAGTGTCATGCATCTGTTGACAATAAATACATTTTGACACTTTTCTGTCTTTCTTGTCATATTTCTGAAAAGGTTTTCTGTTGCTCTGATAGTTTTTGGGTTGGTCTTTCACAAAGGAAACTATTTCAGAGTCACTTGAGGTCTTAAAAATCTCTCTGTTAGCAGAAAAATATGCTGAGCCTTTTTTTTCAAACTGCTCGATGTTCTCAATGTCTGACTGCTGCAAAAATTTAGCAAAAGGAGAAGGTATAGTAGATATAACCTTGTCCATAGCTATTAGGTTTTTTAATCTATCAAAGTCTTTACCTATGTTAGCTGCTTTAAGCCACCTGTTTAGTACACTCTGCACATTTGAAAAATAATCTATAAAAGTTTCACTAGGTTTAGGTTTTAAATTTGAGAACTGAACCTGATACCCAGGGGCATCAAGTAAAAAGTGCTGCATAATCCTATCATGGATGTATTGATAGCTAGATCTAAGTTCAATAGGAATAGACTCTATTACTTTAAGGGGCTCACCACTTAGATTCTTCATGTAAATAGGAGCCCACATATCTAAAGGAACTTGGTGATATTTAAATTGATACTCTACATTCTCTGTCCAGGCTGATATGGAATCTTCTTTGCAATATGGTTTGATAATATTTTTGTATTTGTTGAACTTATTTTCCTCTTGTTGACTTCTTAATTTAGTGGCAGAGATCTCTGCGTGTGAGTCTACATCCATACCTTTCATCTTCAATTGTGTCTCTGATTCTACTTGAATTTGTTTTTCCTTAATATCTATCTCTTTTTGCTTTAGTTCTCTTTCTTGCTCTAGTTGCCTTTGCTTTAGTTCTAATTCCTTTTGTTTTAATTCTTTCTCTTGATCTAATTGCTTTTGTTTCATATCCGTATCATGTTCTAACTGTTGTTGTTTAATTGTCTTATCATGTTCTAACTGTTGTTGTTTAATTTCTAATTCTTTTTGCTTAATCTGTTTGTCATCTTCTAGCTGTTTTTGTTTAATCTGTTTGTCATCTTCTAGCTGTTTTTGTTTTGTTATCTCAGCTAGTTGTGCCATCTCTTTTTGATGCTGTCTTTCTTGTTCTCTTTCTCGTGCGCGTTCGTCTCTTTCTGCATTCTCTTTTCTTATACGTTCAGCTGTCTCAGCATCTTTTGCTTCTTTAAATTTCTGATCAGCATATTGTTGTAGCTCTTTACCTGTGTATTGTAGCTCTTTACCATCTTTTATAAAGTCACTTAAGGTCGCCATGTTATCTGGTAATTGGCTAGCGTTTACCTACACTGATTTGTTTATTTACTTATTTATCTACAATGTTATCTATTTGTTCCTCGTTGAGGAATATTAATTTTATTTCCAGTTTATGTGTTGCACAAGATTCTATGTTGGAATCTCAGAGCACAAAATATATGATAGTGTTTCACAAGCTGAAAGAGAGATGCACTATTAATCACAATGCATGCCAAAATTATAGGTATACTCAACTTATTGTTCCCGAGAATCAGGGAACGTAAGCTCCGTTGACACCGGTTACCTTGTTTGGTACCTTCGGGTGGAGACACGTTTCGTAAGTAGGACACTATATTTGGCACACCGGCGTAAGTACTCAGCTGTTGTTTGCCCTGTGATATGCAGGGCAGCAGTAAACACGCCTACTGCACGATATGATTCACTCGACAACTAAGGACAATGACTTAGACAATGACCGACTCACGAACAACTAGAATATGTATTAATTAAATTTAATGTCAATGTCCTGTCTTTGTTCTAACAGTAATTGCCTTTCGTAACTAACCTAGTTAATTTCTGTAAGCGTTGTGCAGCCAAGTCATCTGCTTGGCAAAAAATAGTTCCTTCGTGACGGTAAACAAAGAAAAAGTAGAACCAAAATATGAATAACTGCTTTTTAAATGAATAAAAATAACATAATAATGTTTAAATAAATAAATATATTCATTTAGTAATTCAAATAAATAAATAATAAACGATATAAAGCACAGATTCAGGCGGGCAGCCGCTAAGCGATCTTGTTAACACTCGATTGCTTTATGCTAATGACGCAGACCAACTGTTTGTCAATCACTCCACGTCACAGCGCTATTTACAGCACAGTGCTATTTTTAGTTCCCAAAAATCGATATTGTCGGCTGGCGGTGTATCGCTCCGCCCTGAATCATGTTTGGTGCTTATTCAAGAATGAATTGGTAAATACATAATTAAATATAAGAAAGCAAGAATATTAATACTTACAGCTTTGCAGAATACATGATTTCACTAAATAAACACAATTAAACACTATATTTCGTCACGATAGGCATATTTCTAGCCCGCAAATTGCACTCGTTTGCACAAATTACCGTCACTACAAAAATTAAACCCTAGTCCAGAGCCCGTGGATGAGTGGATTAGCTTGAACTTACGTTCAAGCTTCACTTCTGACACCACAATTACCCTTGCCTGTCAACAACTCAACTGACAGGCATCATCGGGTACTTCTGGCACACCATACAAGAAAACTTGCAAGTCGTGTGCGAGGAAATTAAATGGTACATTTATTGCCGTTGGCTCGCTACAAACAGTGAACAGTCGCTATTGGTACACACAACATACAGCCACAGTATTATCTATCACGAGCTGCTACCCCTATGCTAACTTTCTACACAAATAAACACCAATACCCCTATCGCTACTCTAACGAGGTGAACACTACAAGTCCGTCCGGCCGTCTGCCAATCTTTCATTCCTTCGTCACACACCACGGGGATTGACCTTCACCTTGGTGCGTGTTGCCTCACATGGCACGCTGATGGCAGACGTGGTACGTTGAGTGTATACTCAACTTCTCTGTGGCTACCACGAGGCGTGATGTTATCGTGATTAGAGTGCTAACTCTCTGAACACCGCCTGCGTGTCTCATGAGGGAATGGTCACCCAACTCTTATTACCTCATCTCCCATTCCCTTCCCTCGGGCACCGTATCCCCTCCTGGTCTCTTCATGATTGACTGCTCTTCCTGGCGAAGGGGATGCGGTCGAGTCTTTGACAATATATAACCAAGACACCAGAAGCAGATTGAAGGTGGTCTAACTTGTGTTTTTCAGAAACTGAACCTAATTGGCAATTCAGACCAACATGAATATTCTTTCTTTCTTTTCTTTGTTTGTTTATTTGTTTGTTTGTTTGTTTGTTTGTTTGTTTGTTTCTTTCTTTCTTTCTTTCTGACTTTCTTTCTTTCTTTCTTTTGGTCGGTCAGTGGGTCGGTGGGTCGGTCGGTCGATCGGTCGGTCGGTCGGTCGGTGGGTCAGTGGGTCGGTGGGTCGGTGGGTCGGTAGGTCGGTAGGCCTGTGGGTCGGTGGGTGGGTGGGTCGGTCGGTCAGTGGGTGGGTGGGTCGGTCGGTGGGTAGGTCGATGGGTGGGTGGGTGTCCGATGGGTCCGTCGGTGGGTCGGTCGGTGGGTCTGTCGATCTGTCTGTGTCTTCTTCTTCTTCTTCTTCTTCTTCTTCTTCTTCTTCTTCTTCTTCTTCTTCTTCTTCTTCTTCTTCTTCTTCTTCTTCTTCTTCTTCTTCTTCTTCTTCTTCTTCTTCTTCTTCTTTTCTTCTTCTTCTTCTTCTTCATCTGCTGCTGCTGCTCCTCCTCCTCGTCATCTCGCCCTCCCTCGTACACCTTCAGAAGACAATATGAATAAATTCACAGAAAGACACAGTCAGTTTGTTGACATTTCCATAGAGCTTGTCTTCAAATGGAGCGGGTGTATGTATATTTCTATATCTCCACTCGACACTCTTGTTTTTCGCTAACCTGCTATTGTATGAACTAGCATAGCATACACAACTGCTTTACTATCTAGGAGATTTCACAATTATGCAACCTACACTATATGAAATAGGAAACGCGTAACATAACAAACGCAAGGAAGAGGGCGGAGAAGATAATGTGACTATCATAATTACTTGAAAGACATGAATACTTGAATACAAAATCGATTACCAGGAATAACAATGGACAATTTACATCCCAGGTATGCTTATACAATATGCACTCGCAAAAGAAGATGAGTAAGAACATTGTCTGATTTCAGATTATCTGAGCTTTGTTGTTATTGTATTTTTACCGCATATGTCTTTCTAGAATGGCAAACTACTGAGCGTAATCATGCCAAGAAATCAACAACAGCGGTAAAATACTGGTGTTGACAGCGATGTCCTGTAATAGGATATGCGGAAATAAAAAGAATGTATTTCTAGTGAAATGTGTGTCATGATGAAATGTCAGAGTTACAGATAATCCACGTGACCTCAGACGAGATCCGCTGGGGTAGCAAATGCTAGGAGATGTTAGTTGTTGCTATCTTGTCCTTCTGGTTCTTGCTTGCGAAGATATTGCGTGGGGTTTAATCACCAGACTTATTAACAGAGAGAGAGAGACAAAAATAAAGACAGACAGACACTAACTCACACTGACAGACTAACTGACAGGTCCCTCTGTCTGTCTGTCTGTCTGTCTGTCTGTCTGTCTGTCTGTCTGCCTGCCTGTCTGTCTGTCTGTCTGTCTGTCTGTCTGTCTGTCTGTCTGTCTGTCTGTCTAGGAGACATACAAAAATAAAGACAGCACACACTAACACAACACACACACACACACACAACACACACACACACACACACACACACACACACATACACACACTCGTACGTACAAACACTGACAGACTAACTGACAGCGAGACAGACAGAGAGACAGGAAGTCAGACAGACAGACTGTCAAACAGACCGACGCAAGTATGCACGTACATATACTTAGGAACATAGCTATACCTTCGTATATTCGTGCATCATTCATGCACGTAGGCATAGAAACATATAGACAGACAGACAGATAGATAGACATCCAAAACAGAGAGAGAAACCACATATATTTGACTGCGCATGTGTGTGTGTATGTGTGTGTGTGTGTGTGTGTGTGTGTATGTGTGTGTGTGTATGTGTGTGTGTGTGTGTATGTGTGTGTGTGTGTGTGTGTGTGTGTGAGTAAGCTGTGTTTTAATGCGTAGAATAAGGGCGTGAGCACAAAAATGTACTGAACTTGGAAATAATATCTGCGCATGTTTAGAATCAACCAGCCGATTAGAAAAGTGTTCCTGGTTGGAAAAGAACGTGTTGTTGCCTATAGACTATATAAGTGTGTCTGTGTCTGGGAGAAGTGATGGTGGGAACGGGTTGGTTATACCATATGGAAACATAACGGGGGATATTGAAATCACAATTATACGCTTATCCGCATTCTTATTTCTTCTGTCTTACTGCTTGGCAGGGAGGGGACAGATATAATTTTGTGTGTGTTTCGTTTGTCTTGTTGCTTGTATTAATGTAATATTTTATTTTTAAATGTCTGTTTTACTCTTTTTTAGCCAACTTTACTTCATCCTCTTGTTTTGTGTCTTTGTAATCATCATGTTTTGCATCTTTGTCATCCTCTTGTGTTGAATCCTAATGTTTTCATGTAGAACGTTCTAGTGTCTGGTTGACTCTGTTTCATTATAACTTAATATCCGAACCATTTGGTGTTCTATAAAGTCAGTAATAGGCATTATCCCTACACTAGATCTGTTTCCCATTTGTCTCTATATATTTTCTTGTTGTTCCAGCTGCGTTTATTATATATCTTTTCACATGATGTGCTTTCACGCTCATGTGTTCCTAGCACTATCCATGTCTGATACTGATTTATTTTCTGAGACGCCTCGGGGTCGTCGCTGGAGCTACGGAGTTCGCGCTTTGTGCTATGCTCTCGGCAGTTCGCTGTGGAAAGAGACTCAGCCATATGGAATAAAACCTGGTGCAATGAAGTCGACCTGTCGACATTTAAGCGACTTTTTTATGTCTGATATTGGTAACAGCGGTGGGTGACATAAAGCGTGCATCAGTTTTGTTTTACATGCGAGTGGACATTATGGATAATTCTAACCATATATGGGTTGTAGCATCCATGCTACCTCAACCCCCTCTCCCTCCCTCCCCACTCGCTACCCCATCTCCCTCCCACCCATGTGAGTTACTAAGACCACTTATTCTTGTTCATGTGTACGTTCACTCAGCACACCACTCAGCCACGCTGAACTATGCTCTTTCAGTTGGCATCATAAATCAATAAACGCATATTAAAGTAAATGTTATGTGTCCATTACAATGATGATATTCTTATTGTTATGATAATGATGATGACGATAATAATAATCATTACTTCAATTGTTTTATTACTATTATTATGTTGCGAATAATAGGATTATAGACGTCATTCCTACCACAATCACTGTTCTGAGCCTATACTTATGAATATCGAATTCAAAAACAATATATTTATCATCCAGTGGCCTGCCTTGTATAGAACTTCATCCTCATAACTAACTGTCTTCGAAACGTTTCTCTATTATAAGCCTCTGTTGTTGTCAAGTGTACATTATTTTTCATACCTTCAGTCTAATCTTCCTCATCTCAAATTCCAGTTACACTTCCTTCCATAATTATCTGTTCTAATATTTCATGTCATTTTACATGTCCCAAATACTTAACATTCCTAGTTTATGTTCATCGTAATAATCAGTAGCGGGATCATTGGTGTAACAGTTAGAACGTTACACTGACATTTTTATGGGCGCGATCGGACTAGGTTCGATGCCATCTCTCGCCGTTCGCTAAGCGTTGGAAAGACTGGCCACCTATTCGTCCATGCACTCAGGTCTTCAAAATATGTTATTTATGGATCTAACATATTAACAGCTGAATATGCGCTTATCAGCTGATGCCATATGTCTCGTGTGTGTGTGTGTGTGTGTGTGTGTGTGTGTGTGTGTGTGTGTGTGTATACTTGCGGGTGTTTTCAACAAGTTTTTTTTTTTTTTTAAACATGCTTAATATAATTATTTGGTACAGCGTACAGTATTTGTAAAGTTTCACTACGCTCTGTCTGTAGAACAAATTTGAAATGTTTTAAATCTTCAGTTGATAACACCATTCTGTTTGGAGTGCAAAGAATTACTCCCGCAGACGACAGCCATTCGATGCACGTTGCTTCACAATGAAATGCGGAGCACATTCTTTTATGACATCATGTACTTTATTTTTCAAATGTGTTCTACATACAAAGTATAGTGAGACTTTACAAACACCCGATATATACGAGGTAGTGCAGGTTTACATGACATAATTAAGACACATACAGGACGTTGCGGCGACTAGCCTTCATCAGCAAACAAACACATACACAAACACAACATACAGTCAAGGAGATCTCCTGTGACTACATCAGAAAGTGACGACAGGACGAGAAGAACAAAAGGATGAAAAAATGAAAGGAGTGAAGAAAATGAGAATTTAAAAAAAAAAAATGTGAATTGAAAAAATGTTCATACTCACCTCACAGTGGCGATATGTAAGCAACTCAGAAAATCACCGGTGTATTCTTTTTATACCCGATGATAGGTGTCACGGTTCAGTGAGCACGTTGAAAGAAGAGGGCGGGGGCAGGAGGGCGGGACGGTGACTGAGCAACCTCATAGAATGTACTAACGAAGCATGAGGGGGCGCGATGGTGGTACTAACCAAAACCCCATTATGTACTCATATATATTGTTATGAGGCGAGTCCTAAAGTCTGGGTGGACTGATATGCGAGAACGCACATACACACATATACACCCCTCAACAGACAAAATGCTCGTGTATATGGGCATGTGCAAGGTATATATATGAAGAGAGAGAGAGAGAGAGAGAGAGAGAGAGAGAGAGAGAGAGAGAGAGAGAGAGAGAGAGAGAGAGAGAGGTGGAGGGAAAGGAAGAGAGAGAGAGAGGTGGGTATTGTTCCTGTTACATGCCTGCGTGGATTCACTCATACTGTTTCCTATGAAATAAGGTAAGTAAGGTTGATTGTTATAGCACGTATTATAAGATCGTATCGCCCAATGCTTGTGTTATCAGGGTTGTATAAGATCCAACCACTGGTAATACACATGATGTGGGTAGGCACAGAGAAGCAAGATTGTTGGGAGAGAGAGATATAGAGAGAGAGCGAGAGAGAGAGAGAGAGAGAGAGAGAGAGAGAGAGAGAGAGAGAGAGAGAGAGAGAGAGAGAGAGAGAGAGAGAGAACGAACAAACGAACGAACGAACAAACTTTATTTTAAAAGGGTAACAAATTGGGCACGCAGGCTCGTCTTACATTCGGCCCTTTCGATCACTCATCTTTCATTCATCAAATGTGCATGTTACATTTACATAGGAAAAAAAAAACATTGTCAAATGGATTTTGTAAGCATATACAATGCATATTACGCATCGTACATTCACATGGGGAAAGAAAACATTGCCAAATGAAAGTTGTAAACATAAACAGTGCATATTGCAATGTTGTGAGACACATCCCCCACCCACCACACCCCCAACCACACACACATACCTCCACGCACTCACACAGACTCAGACAAACATACATGCCGCCACCCACCCACTGATCCCCCACCAACACACATTTCCCCACCCACAGATACATGCCCCACCTACCACATAACCGACAAGCACACACCCACCCACATATTCTCCACCACCCACCCACACACCCGCAACCACCCAGCAAAACACTCATCACAAAACCACACACACATACCCCCGCAAACCCACACATCCCGCACCTATCCACACATACATCCCGCACCCTCACAATTTCCCCCACCCACCCACACACACATCAGCCAACCTACACCCACCCAATATCCGCCACCTCTCAACTACACAGAGGGAGAGAGAGAGAGAGAGAGAGGAGAGGAGAGGAGGAGAAGAGATGAGAGATCTCGAGAGAGAGAGAGGAGAAGGGATGCGAATACCGAAAGAGGAAGAGGAGGAGGGGTCAGAGAGAGACGAGGTTCAATTAGAGTCATATAAAAAGTTGATTGCTATACATCATATTTAAGGATCAAATCGCCCAGTGCTTGTGTTATTGGGGCTGTATAAGATCCAAACACTGGTAATACACATGATGTGGCATAGAGAAGCAGGATTGTTTGGAGAGAGAGAGAGAGAGAGAGAGAGAGAGAGAGAGAGAGAGAGAGAGAGAGAGAGAGAGAGAGAGAGAGAAAGAGAGGGACAGGGAGATAGAGAGGCACTTTTCCAATCTCTCTCTCTCCCCCCCCCCCCCCCCCCGTAATCTTGCTTCTCTATACCTACCTATGCCACGTGTATTGCTCGTGTTCGGATCTTATACAGCTCCAATAACACAAGCACTGGGTGATTTGATCCTTAAATACGTTGTATAACAATCAACCTTACTGACTCTATTTCATAGGGAACAGTATGAGTGAAGCATCGTATTTGTAGACCGACCTACTCCGCATACCTTATCTAACCTCTCTCTCTCTCTCTCTCTCTCTCTCTCTCTCTCTCTCTCTCTCTCATTCTCTCTCTCTCTCTCTCTCTCTCTCTCTCTCTCTCTCTCTCTCCGAACAATCTTGCTTCTCTGGGCCTACCCACATCATGTGTATTACCAGTGGTTGGATGTTATTCAGCCCCAATAACACCAGCACTGGGCGATTTGACCCTTAAATACGTTGTATAACAATCAACCTTACTGACTCTATTTCATAGGGAACAGTATGAGTGAAGCCTCGTATTTGTAGACCGACCTATTCCGCATAGTCGCAGGCATTTTTCCAACCTCTCTCTCCCTCCTTCCCTCTCTCTCCCCCTCTCTCTCTCTCTCTCTCTTTCTCTCTCTCTCCAAACAATCCTGCTTCTCTATGCCTACCCACATCATGTGTATTACCAGTGGTTGGATCTTATACAGCCTCATTAACACAAACACTGAGCGATTTGATCCTTAAATACGATGTATAGCAATCAACCTTACTGACTCTATTTTATAGGGAACAGTATGAGTGAAGCCGCATATTTGTAGACCGACCTACTCTGCATACCTCATGTGGTATGTCGCAGGCACTTTTCCTCTCTCTCTCTCTCTCTCTCTCTCTCTCTCTCTCTCTCTCTCTCTCTCTCTCTCTCTCTCTCTCTCTCGCTTGCTCTTTCTCTATATCTCTCTCTTCCAACAATCTTGCTTCTCTGTGCCTACCAACATCATGTGTATTACCAGTGGTTGGATCTTATACAACCCTGATAACACAAGCATTGGGCGATACGATCTTATAATACGTGCTATAACAAATAACCTTACTTACCTTATTTCATTAGAAACAGTATGAGTGAATCCTCGCAGGCATGTAACAGGAACAATACCCACCTCTCTCTCTTCCTTTCCCTCCACCTCTCTCTCTCTCTCTCTCTCTCTCTCTCTCTCTCTCTCTCTCTCTCTCTCTCTCTCTCTCTCTCTCTTCATATATATACCTTGCACATGCCCATATACACGAGCATTTTGTCTGTTGAGCGGTGTATATGTGTGTATGTGCGTTCTCGCATATCAGTCCACCCAGACTTTAGGACTCGCCTCATAACAATATATATGAGTACATAATGGGGTTTTGGTTAGTACCACCATCGCTCCCCCTCATGCTTCGTTAGTACATCCTATGAGGTTGCTCAGTCACCGTCCTACCCTCCTGCCCCCCGCCCTCCCCTTCTTTCAACGTGCTCACTGAACCGGGACACCTATCACCGGGTATAAAAAGAATACACCGGTGATTTTCTGAGTTGCTTACAGATCGCCACTGTGAGGTGAGTATGAACATTTTTTCAATTCACATTTTTTAAAATTCTCATTTTCTTCACTCCTTTCATTTTTTCATCCTTTTGTTCTTCTCGTCCTGTCGTCACCGATGTAGCCACAG
This sequence comes from Cepaea nemoralis, assembly GCA_014155875.1. Taxonomy (NCBI): domain Eukaryota; kingdom Metazoa; phylum Mollusca; class Gastropoda; order Stylommatophora; family Helicidae; genus Cepaea; species Cepaea nemoralis. The sequence continues at coordinate 5,923 of JACEFZ010018039.1, read as the reverse complement.
GAGATCTCCTTGACTGTATGTTGTGTTTGTGAATGTGTTTGTTTGCTGATGAAGGCTAGTCGTCGCAACGTCCTGTATGTGTCTTAATTCTGTCATGTAAAGCTGCACTACTTTGTGTCATTTTATATTGTTTACACTTTCACAGCTTTACCGCAGTTCCACCCAATTTTATTGATATATACGATGGTAAGTTAATAAGTAAGTCACAATTGGTTGTAGAAAAATAACTAAATATTATAACAACTTGAAACCAGTTTATTTGTGTACATACATTGTCCCTTTATTTCTCAACATAATTTCCACCAACATTGATGCACTTATCCCATAGTTTTATCAGTTCACACAAAAAGGCTGCATAGATCTGCGTGCCCTGTTCTCATTTACCTGCCATCCCACAGAATTGTGTGACTTACTTATTGACTCGCCCTCTGAACCTTTTTCTACCCAGCTATGCACCGCTTTACTGGAAATCCGCTATTGGCTAAGTCCAATGAAACTCCACCTTGGTAATAGACATTTCGCGAATGACGCCGAAGTTGAATGTGAAGTGAAATCGTAGTTTAGAAAACAGATCACGCAGTTCTATGCAGCCGTTGTGGGAGAACTGATAAAACTATGGGATGAGTTAATCATTGTTGGTGGAAATTATGTTGAGAAATAAAGGGACATTACATGTCTACATATAAACTGGTTTCACGTTGTTATATCTAGTTATTTTTCTACAGCCATTTGTGATTGATTGATTGATTTAGGAATCGACATCACAGCATTCGGAGCATTCCCATAAGTGCTCCGTCCCCATCCTCAGCAGCCAGCGAAGAGTTCCAACACTAATAGTACCAGTAGCAATCTGATTATAAGTCCGTCTCGCCTTTCCTCTGAGCGTTGAGCGTCGGCCAGATCCCTTCGTCACTCCTCGTTGTCTCATTCTTGCCAGACCATGGTAATCCATTTGCTTCTCCGAGGTGTGCACGTGCTCCCACAAGGCCGCAACCACGTCTGCCTTGTCATGTATCAATACTCCACCAAGTTCTGCAGAGCCAGCCAATCTGTCCGCCTGTTCATTTCCCAGCACACCGGCATGCCCCGGAGAAAAGATCCATTTGTGACTAACTTATTAACTTACCCTCGTACATGCACACATATGTGAAAACAGAAATATAATAAATAAATATACACTATAAACAGAGGAAAGTAAACAACATAGAAAAGCCATTGCAATGAATGAAACCGTGGCTGTTGTTAAAACGTCCAGTACTGATGTGTTGCATAGTTCTTCTATTCGCGCTTTCATAAATGGAATCTATAGCTAAAACCAAAATGCTTTCCGTGTTAAGTCTCAAGAATACGCATGTCCAAACTTCACGGTTTAATAGAAGAAAGATTAATGTTTAGTGTGGATAGTCATCATCGCACTCCGGGCATGTCCATTGGTGCTCGGATAGCCTCATTAACGTCATCGACAGTGTATATTGACTGATTGCACCAGTTTTGTGTTGGTTAATTGCAAGTCTTGTGATCTTCATCAAATGTTCATGTCTGGCGGACTTCCGCTTCACTCCCATCTGCCTCACTCTGGTCATGGCAGCAGATTCCCAAGTGTCCTGAAAGTCATCTGTTCGTCAGGCGTCTCACTTCGCGTTGATGATGTCTGGCCTATCCATTCCTCTTCCCAACTCGACCACCTCCATGTCAGACAACCGATCGGCTGGCTTTGTTGCCTTTCACATCTGAGTGTCTCGATACATATATTAAATTGAGCTGGTCTAACTGTGATGTGCTCAGGGTGTCGGGCCACTCCTTGTCGGATGGAGCTAGTCTGGACCTTTTTGTGCGTATTCATTGAGTCGCTCAGTTGTCATGTGTGTGAGTACTTTTGCATGCCCAGCAAATCCATAGCAGTAAGAGAGGATTATAAACATTAACAACGGCTGATCTGAGAGGTGTGTAGTGAAACTTCCGTCAAAGAAGTTTGTTCACCCAGCTTAGTGCATGTCTTGCCAAGGTAAGTAAAGCATACTTTTCCATTCCTCAGAGCGTTTTGGGTACGATGATACTAGTCCCATCTGTTTATATACCAATCGATACTTGATGGCTAAGCAGTCTTTATTAATATGGCAATAATACTTTCCGGAATATTTTCCTGTACATATTTTAGATTGCGTTGCACTGCACCCAGGTCAATTTTTAAAAAAAAATCTCGGTCTCCACGGGGTACGAGGGAGGGGCGAGGGATTTAAGGAGAGTGGATTGAGTGAGGGAGAGGGAGAGGGGGAGGGAACTAATAAACTTTATTTTAAAAGAATAAAGAACTGGGCAAGTGGTCTCGTCTGCCATTCTGCCTTTCTTATCTCTCTGCTCTCATACATTATTTTATTCATATATCACTTATGATGCTAATCTTAGACAACAACAGAACACAGTGCACGAACACGCATGGGAATTGTGCTGTCAAAAAACTGTCATTTACTGCCAATATAGTACCTTGCGGAGAATGGCGGGTTGAAAAGGGGGGGGGGGGGGGGGGGGGTTGAGCCTGAGGATGTAAGGCTGCCTGGCTAGTGCAGTCGCCGAGAACTGTCCAGGTTAGAGTTTTCTTTTTGCCACCGACAAAAAAAAAAAACAACAACATCTTACCGGGGATTCGAACCCGGGTCTCCCGAAGGAGAATCCGGCATTCTAGTCACTCGGTCAAAAATGTGCAATAATCAATAATACACGACTCACTAGTTTTAGTGAGCTATAGAAATATACATACACCCGCTCCATTTGAAGACAAGCTCTATGGAGATGTCAACAAGCTGACTGCGTCTTTCTGTGAATTTATTCATATTGTCTTCTGAAGGTATACGGGAGTGGGCGAGATGAGTAGGAGGAGGAGGAGGAGGAGGAGGAGGAGCAGTAGCAGCAGCAGCAGCAGCAGCAGTAGAGGAAGAATAAAGATAAGGAAGAAGAAGAAGAAGAAGAAGAAGAAGAAGAAGAAGAAGAAGAAGAAGAAGAAGAAGAAGGAGTAGAAGAAGAAGAAGAAAAACGAGAGAGAGAGAGAGAGTGAGAGAGAGAGTGAGTGAGAGAGAGAGAGAGTGAGAGAGAGTGAGAGAGAGAGAGAGAGAGAGAGAGAGAGAGAGAGAGAGAGAGAGAGAGAGAGAGAGAGAGAGAGAGAGAGAGAGAGAGAGAGATGCGGCTATTTGGAATGTGCAGTTTTCGACCGTCACCTATTCTAGGGTATGGAATGATGAGATGGGATGGCCAGTTCCCTATCGCGCCTCTTTCCTTCTAAGAAATTCTGAAAATTAATCTGTTACACATTTCACCTGGGTCATCAACCACGAATTTGGGTCGACGTAAGGATTCGTGCTTGGTTGGGGGTTGGGAGAGAGAGAGAGAGAGAGAGAGAGAGAGAGAGAGAGAGAGAGAGAGAGAGAGAGAGAGAGAGAGAGAGAGAGAGAGATTCTAGGCGACTATTGGGATGGCTGGGTTTGTTAGTAAATGCAGCAAGCATTGTGCTACTGGCGCTTCCATAAATGTGTGTATCTATGTGCGTGTGGACGTGAGCTCGCACGTCTGCTCTCACGTGTTTTCTCAGAAATTATATTATCAACAAATTATGATTCATTTCTGGCCAAATTAGAATTCATTACTAGCAATGAAATCACGCACCACAGAAATCAGGCTGCCACGCAATAACGCCAGGATTGCGCAAACTACAACATATCCAGGCGAACCTTCTGGCCTAGAGAGACAACAGTGGAAGATAAACTCTATGGACCGCTGAATGAACTAAAAAAGACTGTTAGGATTCATACAAGAGACAACATTGCAGTTATAGGCTTATTTCAGGCGAACGAAAGAAGAAGGGGAAGAAGATTACTAGCAAGAAATGTAACCATTGCTGGAAGCCAATGTCATTGCAATTGTAAGTTGTCTCCCTTCTTACCCTTTCTCTCTTTTATAGAAAACTGTGTGAGAAGGTAGTGTTTCCATTGGCTTATGCTGACCCGGTATAAAAGTGTATAGTTGAGTCACCTTTAATTTGGGTGTGGCAGTAGCGGTGGTACTAGCAGTGTGTATGAATATACGTTGAAAAATAACAACTTTACACCAGAATGAGCTTATGGAATAATTGTATGTAACTAGAGATGTTAAAGCGTCTCAGTGGCCAAAGGCTTGCGAACGCGGTTCGTGAGCCGGGTACCAGGCGTTCGAAGCTCAGCTGCGACCGATTTGTGCAGCAGACTGTGTCGCGTTGTGTTATAACGTGCTGGTATGGGAGCCAGTCGTTCAGAAAGCAATGGCAAACTACTGAACGTAACACTTGCCTAGTACATCACCAGCAGCCGAAAAATGCTGGTGTTGACTGCAACGTCCCGTAAATGATACGCAACAACAACAACAACAACAACAACAACAACAACAACAACAACAACAAAAGAGATGTTAAACATACAGGGCATAAACATTCTATGTGAATAAGTAAAATAGAGAGGGAATTTTTATTTCTCTTTCCTAACCATCACCTCCGCCGTCGTGCCGTATTCGGATTGATGAATAAAAATGGTAGAACAAATAAAAATCAAAATATTGTACTTTGATCGAGAATTGGCCACCAGCAGAGGCGTCATCCAATGACACAGAGGGTCTTGGAACTTCATGGGGCGTCTCCAGCCCCTTGGGAACCTAGAGCCCTTAGGGAAAAAAGTTAGAAATCATAATTTTCCGAAGTATTCAAGAAAACTGAGTTGTGGCATATTGAGTAACAGATCAATGTTTATAGTGTTGTGAAGTATAAAGTGAAATATAGAAATCGTAAATTGATTAGAGAAATTAGACGTAGACAGTCAACATTTTTTGGACATATTATGAGAAGAAATTGATTGGAGAACTTAGTGACAACTGGTAAGATCGCAGGGAACAGACCAAGAGGAAGACCGAGAGTAAAATACCTGGATTGCTTGGTCACATGGCATGGACGAGACAGGAAAACTGAGCTGATCCGCGACGCTGGTGATAGAGAGAAATGGCGAGTCATGACCGCCCACGCTTTCCGGCATGGCACATGATTGATTTAAGTATAAATTGAATTACTGAGTAAATAGTTAGTTTAGTCGATGAATCAACATCACTGCACACGGGTGTAACCTATAAGTGCTCCGTTCTCCTTATAACTCAAACCTAATTCTGGAGAAACTCAGCTCAGTGCACGAACTCCGTAGCACCGACGAGGATCCTGAAATACTTTGGGTAGATTTGTAACTCCAAATTTAGCCCGGGCAGCGCCGTTAGGCTACTCTTTTTCGATTTCCAACTGCCAAGGGATTTTTTACGTGCGCAACAATACACACGGGCGTCCAATCTCAATATCCAGAGATCAGAGGAAATTTTATTACTAGAAGTCCACGCGAAAAATCCCTGCTATTGAATCACTGTTTATTAATAGCCAAACCCCTGGCAACAAACACATTAGCGCATAAAGTTTTGCTTATTACGTTAATTCTCTTATCGAAGACAATAATCCTTTCTTTTACAAACTGTTAACACTTGTTGCGATTTACATATTTTTATAGACAGCAAAAGCTACACTGGAAAAGAAGAAGTAACAAAGACATTTATGATCTGTTTAAGTCCCCGCTAATCACTGGTATCATGAAGGCTAATAGACTACAATGGCTGGGGCATATAGAAAGAATGGAAGATAATAGGGAAACAAAACTCGCTTACACTCAGGAAATAAATGACCGTAGACCCCGAGGTAGACCAAGAAGACGGTGGAGAGATCATATATATATACAGACCTACATGCGCTTGGAATCAACGACTGGCAAGAGAAGGTCAACCAGAGAGACGAATGGAGACGGATTGTATCTGCAGCAAAGAACCTCAATGGCTCGGAACGCTGGGGGGAAAAAGGCAAAAAAAGGGAAAAAAA
>JACEFZ010018038.1:102500-107472 GCA_014155875.1 Cepaea nemoralis | reverse complement strand
AAAAGGGCTTTGATGAGGCAGAAGTAGAAGAAATATGGTCATAGTGAGTAAAACAGCTTATGGGCAGAAGTGAGTAAATAGGTCTAGTGAGTAAAATTTAACACAGGATGAGGCAGAAGTAGAAGAAATAGGCCCATGTGAGTCAATTAAACTGGATGAGGCAAAGTAGAAAAAATGGGTCTATGTGAGTAAAATTAAACCCTGGATGAGGCAGAAGTAGAAGAAATAGGTCATAGTGAGTCAAATTACCAGCTGGATGGCAGAATAAAGAATGGGTCACAGTGAATAAAATTTAACAGCTGGATGAGGCAGAAGAAGAAGAAATAGGTAAAGTGAGTAAAATTAACAGCTGATGAGGCAAAGTAGAAGAAATAGGTCACAGTGAGTCAAATTAACAGGGATGAGGGCAGAAGTAGAAAAAGGGGCATATAGTGATGAAATTAACACTAAAGGGCAGAAGTAAAAGAAATAGGTCATAGTGAGTCAATTACCAGTGGATGAGGCAGAAGAAAAGAAATATTTCATAGTGAGTCAAATTAACAGCGGTTGGCAGAAGAAGAAAAAAGGGTCACAGTGAGTCAATTAACAGTTGAATGCGGCAAACATAGAAAAAAAGGGTCATATAGTGAGCAAAGTAACAGTTTTTGAGGGGGCAGAAGTAAAGAAATAGGTCAAAAGTGAGTCAAAGTAACCTTGTTTGGGGCGAATAAAAAAAATGGGTCACAGTGAGTAAAATTACCATCTGGTTTGGGCAGAAGTAGAATAAATAGATCAAGTGAGTCAAAAAACAGCGGGTGAGGCAGAAGCCACGAACAGAGGAATCAAAATCCAGCTGTCTGGAATATAAGCAGAATAAAGGGGGCAAAGGTAGCCCAAAGTAACAGCTGTACAATACAGACTGAGTAAATTAAATAAGACAGAATGGGTTTGCGTTACAACTAGTGGGACAAAAAGGGTTTTAACCATATATTACCCCTGTACCGAGACACACTATTTCTTTCCGTAACCACAACGTTTTTTGCACACAACCCAGGTCACATCAAATCTAAGACTCGCTAACAGCTGTTTACAGAAGCCACTTCTAGCAGACCAAGAAAACCCCTGGAAAGTTCCCGGGTTCGTAAAATCTACCCAGGTCCCCGCCAACCCACTGGTGGCGACATCGCCAAGCCAAGTACTACCCATCAAGGTCATGACCTGCCACATCGTCAGTGGCATTCAGGTCACGTCTGTGTGGAATCTACAGAAGCTTCAAGACGATACGAAACAGGTCCACGCAAGTCACGCATGCGAAAACGACATGTGGAAACAATTACACGGCAATAATTTGTACTTGATTTCTCCAAGCGTAAAGCTCTCAAATTTAAATCCCACGAATATCTCCGACCCGTACGAAGTCCTTGCAATCCCAAAGGTAAGCATCAATCGAATATGAGATACTGCCATGTGAAGTATCTTAGACAGGAAAGACACGTTCAAAAACTTGATTAGAAACGGGTAAAATGCTAGTTGCATGTCTTTTGCAATCAACCCCAGCATTTTTTGAACGGGCAGAGGCATTCACAATATGATGCTGATGGGTGTGGGGAGGGGGGATAGGTACAGTGAAAAACAGACAATTGATATTATCATTATATTTTCCTGCTGTTTGCCTTTATCTCCCAATGGAGGACAGGTCCTCGACCAACCCATGCCCAGCACGTTGTAAATCGTTCATGGTTTTTTTTGGACTGCAGCTTGTTTCTAAGGGAAGAAGGCAGACCAACCCCCAAACCTGCGGCCGCACAGGACCAAATAGACATAATGTCCACGCGCGTTTCTCTAAGCCTGGTCATAGTAGGCTAGAAATACTGCCATTGTGGCATTTGGTACTATTTATGGTGTCTTAGAAAACCGAAAGTAACACCAGCAGGACAAACAGAATTACACTTTCTGGTCAGGTACATATCATATTAATGAGCCCGAAAGGCGCTGGTTAACAAGGTGATAATTAAAATAAGCCCTAAAGGTATAAATAGCTTCATTGCTATATTTAAACACCCAACTTTCTGAAAGGCCAAGTGAGAAGGGAAATCCACCCGGCAGTCGTGAATGCATCTTATTGAACACAGTAGCAACATTATCCTACTAATAGATTCGCGCAATACATCTGGTGTTCTGCCTATAAAGGCAGATACTACATGTGTGCAGTTCTGGTTCTTTCGTTCCCTTGAAACTGATTGTCTATATCTGAAATGTTGTTACTTGTATAAATTTGTAGTTCACTAATGGGCTTGTGTGTGGCATTCTGGCTGCTGTAGTGCGCCTCCTGGCTGGTTGCCTCAGACTGGTCCTACTCGAGTGTAATAGATGCGTATGTACGCATCTAAATCAGTCTGGTTTGACGGTACCTGTGACTCGCAGGTACCCGTGACTCGCCGTGCACTGACGGTACCCGTGACTCGCCGTGCCCTGACGGTACCTCGCCGTGCCCTGACGGTACCCTTGACTCGCCGTGCCCTGACGGTACCTCGCCGTGCCCTGACGGTACCCTTGACTCGCCGTGCCCTGACGGTACCTCGTCGTGCCCTGACGGTACCCGTGACTCGCCGTGCCCTGACGGTACCTCGCCGTGCCCTGACGGTACCCGTGACTCGCCGTGCCCTGACGGTCCCCCTCGCCATGCCCTGACGGTACCCTTGACTCGCCGTGCCCTGACGGTACCCGTGACTTGCCGTGCCCTGACGGTACCTCGCCGTGCCCTGACGGTACCCGTGACTTGCCGTGCCCTGACGGTACCCGTGACTTGCCGTGCCCTGACGGTCCCCGTGACTTGCCGTGCCCTGATGTACCCTTGACTCGCCGTGCCCTGACGGTACCCTTGACTCGCCGTGCCCTGACGGTACCCGTAAACTTGCGTGCCCTGACGGTCCCCGCGCCGTGCCTGACGGTACCCTTGACTCGCCGTGCCCTGACGGTACCCGTGACCCCGCCGTGCCCTGACGGTCCCCTTGACTCGCCGTGCCCTGACGGTCCCCTGCCCTCGCCGTGCCCTGACGGTACCCTTGACTCGCCGTGCCCTGACGGTACCGGTGACTTGCCGTGCCCTGACGGTACCCTGACTTGCCGTGCCCGGGACGGTACCCGTGACTCGCCGTGCCCTGACGGTACCCTCGCCGTGCCCTGACGGTACCCGGACTCGCCGTGGCCTGACGGTACCCGTGACTTGCCGTGCCCTGACGGTACCCGTGACTTGCCGTGCCCTGACGGAAAGCTCGCCGTACCCTGACGGTACCCGTGATTTGCCGTGCCCTGACGGTACCTTCGCCGTGCCCTGACGGTCCCCGTGACTTGCCGTCCCCTGACGGTACCCGTGACTTCCGTGCCCTGACGGTACCCGTGACCTTGCTGTGCCCTGAAGGTACCTGTGACTCGCCGTGCCCTGACGGTCCCCTTTGGATTTCGCCGTGCCCTGACGGTCCTGACTTGCCGTGCCCTGACGGTACCCGTGACTTGCCGTGCCCTGACGGTACCCGTGACTTGCCGTGCCCTGACGGTACCCGTGACTTGCCGTGCCCTGACGGTAGCTCGCCGTACCCTGACGGTACCCGTGATTTGCCGTGCCCTGACGGTACCTCGCCGTGCCCTGACGGTACCCGTGACTTGCCGTGCCCTGACGGTACCCGTGACTTGCCGTGCCCTGACGGTACCCGTGACTTGCTGTGCCCTGACGGTACCCGTGACTCGCCGTGCCCTGACGGTACCCTTGACTCGCCGTGCCCTGACGGTACCCGTGACTTGCCGTGCCCTGACGGTACCATGTGATTTGCCGTGCCCTGACGGTACATGTGACTTGCCGTGCCCTGACGGTACATGTGATTTGCCGTGCCCTGATGGTACCCGTGACTTGCGTGCCCTGACGGGTACCCCGTGACTTGCCGTGCCCCTGACGGTACCCTTGACTCGCCGTGCCCTGACGGTACCCGTGACTTGCCGTGCCCTGACGGTACCCGTGACTCGCCGTGCCCTGACGGTACCTCGCCGTGCCCTGACGGTACCCGTGACTCGCCGTGCCCTGACGGTACCCGTGACTTGCCGTGCCCTGACGGTACCCGTGACTTGCCGTGCCCTGACGGTACCGGTGACTTGCCGTGCCCTGACGCCGTACCCTGACTCGCCGTGCCCTGACGGTATCCGTGACCTTCGCGTGCCCTGACGGTACTGTTACGGGACCACTGGAGTTAACGATCAGATGATGGATTACAGAGACAGCTGCAACTTTTTGTTGATTTTGGGGGGGGGGGGGGGGGGGGACACTTCCATTTGGATCAAACGAAACCAAAAGTCTTGCAGATTTCCCCGGACACAGGAAAATTGTCGCATGTTATTTTGCCGAATCGCAAGATGAAAGGACAAGCGCGTCTTGATTTGGTTGCCGCCAAGACACCGGTCTGTTGTTGACTAGTGAATGACGTCACTCGGACAATCTCCGACTGGAGGAAACATAACTTATTTGCGCCAGTGTGAAAAATGGAATTAACTAGGCTGAAGTGTTTGTTGCTCTGTTCTAATTTGGAAAGAATCTATTGTGTTCTGTGTCAATTAAAGTTGATGAACATGTGTCTTTCATGGCAATGTGTAGATTCAATTCAGGATAGAGCTGGTGTACATAAGGTATTCACTAGATAGCGTTTAGGTATAAGTAATGTAGGATAGTCTAGTGATAGATAGTGTAGGACTTGAGCATAATGTTGTTGCTTTGTGGTTAGGTATTCTAGGAGTGTCGGCGACAGTAGGCAATCACGTTGTTAACTTAACTAGTGTGAGATGTCAATTAGCTCGGCTGGTTGAGAATAGTGTATTGGGATATTTAGAGAGATTGAGGATGGTTGGGGGATGGGGGAAATGTCCAATGGTGGGATCTTCCAGTGGGGTGTCTACTGGGGTTCTGCACGTCGCCTTTGGTATTTCCTTGTCTTACCCTAATTCAGAC
>JACEFZ010018038.1:30000-97500 GCA_014155875.1 Cepaea nemoralis | reverse complement strand
ATAAATACGATAATTTAAATAGTTTTTAATCTGTCCCTATTACATATTTGTTCATAGTTCACAACTGTTTTAGAGTAGAGAGAGAGAGAGAGAGTAGAGAGAGAGAGAGAGGAGAGAGAGAGAGATGAGAGAGATGAGAGAGAGACGAGAGAGAGAGAGAGAGAGAAGAGAGAGAGAGAGAGAGAGAGAGACAGAGTGTGTGTGTGTGTGTGTGTGTGTGTGTGAGAGAGAGAGAGAGAGAGAGAGATGAGAGAGAGAGAGAGAGAGAGAGAGAGAGAGAGAGAGAGAGAGAGAGAGAGAGAGAGAACGTAAATTTAATTTTAATATGTTTATATGTACTGTGCATATGGACAGCATTCATATTCCCATGTTGTTTTCTACATGAATATAACATGCATAATACATAACACATAAGTGATATGTGAAAGATGAGCTGTTGGAGCTGCAAAATTTGTGACATTGTGAAATTATAATTCATTCGTTCATTCATTTATTCATTCAGTAGAGACCTGGGGTTCAATTTCCATTAGTGGCAGGACTAGCTTTATTCCATAACCAGTACATCTCTGGAGTTGACCTATTTTAGTCAAATGAGTCCCCAAGATTTATTTACAATGGAAATACAGCAGAGAAAGGAACTGTCACCGTACCCCATGATACCATGATATAGTATATGTAAAGTTTAATACTCTACACCTGTAAAGAAATATATACCATAAATTTACCTTTCATTTTATTCATTATTTACCTTTCATTTTATACACTCATATTATAAATATTTTGTAATCTATGTCTTTATTATTTATTAGTTCTTAGTTCACAACTGTTTTATTGTCAAAACTCAGCTTTTAAATAAACAAGATATTTATCACCATCTTCTTCTCTTGCCAACTTTCACTCACTGGGATATAGGCCCTCAACTAACTCATTCCATGCCCTTCTATCTTTAGCTGTCCCATGTAGCTCTGTCCATGTCCTTCCCATTTGTTCATTTCCGTTTCTACTTGTGTTTCCTGGGTCTTCCTCTATTTCTTTTGCTGTGTGGGTTCCAGACTAAGACTTTTCTAGCTATAATATTCTCATTTGTTACCTAGTTACATTTCATTTTGAGGCTTTACTGAGAGATCAATGTAAGAGGCTGATGATTAACAGAAGTAGACAATGCTGGATGGTGGATAGAATGGTATGGAAAAATATCAGTGGTTAAACATATCAAGATCACATAGAACGGATGTTTGTGGAGGCTCTGCATGGCACACAATATTTTGTTAGTACTGAACATTCAGAAATTTACAAAGGGCACCTTCACTGATTACCCGAAAGTTAATATATGGTCTGTTATTCTATATGGATGTGAATGCTGGACAAGAAGTGATGAAATGACGGACAGTGGATATGTAGTTTTGAGAAGAATGCTGAGAATATTTTGGAAAGAGAAGAGAACAAAAGCTTAAGTATTGACAGCTGCAGGTGTTAAAAAATCACACATCAAAACCATAAGGAGAAGACAAATTAAATTTATGGGGCATGTCAACAAACAAGGTGAAATAGAGAAAATGAGCCTCATGTGGGAAAATAGCAGGCAAGAGAGACACAAGAAGATGTTTGTGAAATGCTTAAACAGCTGGGCAACGAACACTAATACGAGCAGCATTAGCTTCATTAAAATATCAGATGACAGACAGACACGAGTAAGAAGTCTTGATTGCCGATGTCTGCTCCAGACTAAGAATCTGAAGAAGAATTATCTTCAAAAGTTTCACTTGCCCATCAACACTCTACAGTACACACTTGAATAAGATTTATATAAGATGCATATATATACAGCTTAGGCATACCAAATGATCTCTTCTGGATAGTGAAGTAGGCAAAGTATACAAAGTAAATGTTTACACATTCCTCTTCCTGTGTAATTTAATAAACAGATCAAAAATGTGTTATAGAACTATTACATGTATTTTGTACTTACCAAAAGAGTGGTCTGTGTAACAAATGATCAGCCCTTCAATCTACTTGCCACTAGCTTTGATTTACTGTAACACTGTGTACATGGGACTCCTGAAAATTGTAAGAAAATACAAATAATTCAGGCTGGAAAAACTATGTTAACACGACAAATCAGTTTCGTTCTTATAGAAGCTGTGGCAACATAGTGGATAGTGCACTCACCTGCCAGTACAGTAGCCCTTTGTTAAGATTCCTCTGAAAGTAAAAGTAAAGTAAAAGGCCCTTCTACACACCTTGAGCCCACTAGACATCTGGTGACAGACCAACTGATGCTCGGTGGGTGATGTTGTCACTATCACCCCAGCCACCTTTTCTTCCCAAGGTATTTCCTGGCAGCCATTTTAGGCTTGGTCCACCTGGAAGCCTAAGTCAAACATATGCCACCATGACGAATTCATTCCGACCGATTATTTGAGTTCGATTCAAGGAAAAACGCATGATGAACAAATGAAGTTTTTAATCATTTGAAAATATCAGTGAAACATATGCCGCCAGCCATCTGGCCATATTGGGCAACTTTCACTGAATAAACATACGCGGTCAAACATCTTGTGATCTTGGACAACCTACACAGAATAAAAATATGCGAACAGACATCTCAAGATCTTGATTTACCTTCACTGAAGAAACATTTGCAAACTGATATCTCGAACTATTGAACCAACTTTTCTGTTCTCTCCGAGTGTGATCCCTTACTGATCGGTTTTCTGTCCACTCTGATCTTCTATGTCCTTCCTCTCCTGTTGTTATCCCTCCTCTGTTGTCAAATCTTGTCAGCTCTAGAATGACGCCAATCTCTATGCAAAATTAATATTTCTTTTTAGTGCATTCTCGTGCAAAAGGGGATTTTCTTATGGTGTCTTCTGTCACCTTTGAGGTCCAAACGTAAATTTGCATGTCCTCACTTGTCACCCGTAAATTCATCTCTCCTTCTTTAACCAACCACCAGGACAGTACGACCTGGGTATACCTTTTCTTTTATAAATGCATTAATCAACATGATCATCATATGGCATGCAGATTATGGTTCGCCATGTCACACAACCACCAGTCTCCAATCAGATGAAGACCTAAAATCACACGTCATTGGAGGAACATTAACACTTTATATTAAGAGGACCTTTTATTCGTGAACACACACATTCATTGCATTTTAAAGTGAAAGATTACACACATTTTTAACTGATATTCTTAAGAATTATATAATAGCTGTCATTGGCTTATCCTTATCGAATATTGGATTTAATTTTCAGTATATTTGCTAAATGTGGTTTTGTACAATTTTTCAACATGTAGATCACAGATCTACCCGAAACTCCATCATTTGTCCCAATATACTGTTTAATTTAGAACACGAGTTCGAGTATATTCTTTATTGAATTTTGTTCAGCATTTTGTTTATTACAGTTGATACAACAGATATTGTTTATAACTTGACATGTGGGCAAATCTTATTTTCAGAGTGAGCAGACTCCTCTTTGCCCGCTGTTAACTTTCCAGGCTCACTACGCCTTCCATGGGAAAACCTATCTCCATACATTTAGTGTTGGAATTTACACTTTTCTGTCTTTTTCCACACTTGGGGGTTCGTGAGCCATTTTCCAGGTTTTCTTATGACGGCTGATTAAGAAGGAATTGATTGTAATCCATTCCTCCCGGGGATTCCCCTATACATTGTTTTTTTTTCTTTCTAAAACGCCACACTGATGATACTGTATTGATTGCAGACAGTGAACAGGATCTGCAACATTTAATAGATGTGGTTACTGTACACAGTGAACAACTTGCATTAGCATTGTAAGAAAACAAAGATTATGGTCATCTCAAAGAAGAAAAAAATACCACATTGTAACATCCAAGTAAATGGGATAGTTCTTAAACAAGTGAATCAGTACAACTATCTCAGAACAGTCATAACATCTGATGGAGAGTGCTTATTTTTAGATATAAGCAGAAGAATCATTATGGCAAAGGTAGCTTTTTATACTGACCAATAACAAGCTGTCAAATGCAATGAGAAAAATGTGATAAAGTGCTATATAGAACCTATACTGGAATATGCATGTGAAACGAGGACAATAAGCAGACAAATTGAGAAACATTTAATGGCAGTGGATATGTGGTTTCTGAGAAAAATGTAAAGAATACCGTGGACGTAAGGAAAAACAGCTGTGGCTGTTCAAAAAGTAACGGCATACTACCGAATTCCCTAGTATATTAACCCACATACTAACACACACGCACGCACGCACACACACACACCCCCCTCTTTTAACTTGCTCTTCCAGCAGTCTGATCATGGCCGTAGGTTCATTCATAGTAATCACTTCGTTCTCACAAACGACTTATTTCTCAACCTTTTTTTGGCCCATGCACCCCTTCACCACATGGTCAGAGTGCCCCCCCCCCCCCCCCTTTCGTATTTTCTCCCTATAACGTAGTCCAGAGAGGAACCTACAACCTTCGGGACGCGAGGCAGTAACCACTCTGCCACGGAGATTCCCAGTTCCAATGAGAAAGAACGTATCACAGTGACCTGTCATCGTTCGTTCATTGTCCGTGTCAGAATATCAGTCGAGTACAGACCACTATTAGTCGTATTGGGTATATGTTGCTAGCCTGATATTTGTATATATCAGGTGCTCTCAGGGTGATGTGGTGGTGCTGTCGACTTGATGTCCCACCATATCTCCTGCTACTCATGTTAGGTTGAGTCGATCTTGAAGACTGAGATTTGACAGATCCTCGCTAGAAGACATGACCACCACTTGTAAACAATTAATACCACTCATTCTGAGTGTTCATTTGGCCATGATTCGCAAATGCTTATGTATATGTTTCCTTGAGCCTGCTTTGACATACAGCACACCACACTTGCCCTCGTGCTTTTTAAGAGCAACATGAAACTCTTCGAAACTTGAAAAGAGCGCTTCTTTTTCTATGGCCATCTTCAAAAGTAAACGTCAAGCTCAGTATTTGCAGCGAAGTAGACAAAAGTTCAGTATTGAAGTAAACATCAAGCTCAGTATTTGCAGCGAAGTAGACAAAAGTTCAGTATTGAAGTAAACGTCAAGCTCAGTATTTGCAGTGAAGTAGACAAAAGTTCAGTATTGAAGTAAACGTCAAGCTCAGTATTTGCAGCGAACGAAGCGGACATCAAAGTGACCAACCAGCCGGAAGTAGAATAGGGGCGCGTATTATACACAAAATTTTGTGCCGAATAATCACGTGACCAGCCAAAATTTTTGTGTATAGCATCTCGTGCTGTAAACAAAATTTTGTGTATAGTCACTTCATTTTTTTAAAGTAAAAAACGATTGTTTAGTAGTTTGTTTTGATTATTTTTGAAATGACAACACCTTCTGGTTCAGGACCTCATATATTTTAATAAAATTACCCCCCCCCCCCCCCCTTTTTTTTCCCCACGTTTCCATCCTGTTTCAGGATATTGCGGTCAACACCAGCATCTTTCAGCTGTATGTTGATTCCTAGGCTAGATTACGCTCATCAGCACGCCACGACTTTCTGAGTGACTGGCTCCATACTCTCATAGGTCAGTGGCGCGACTCGAACCATTTCTAATTCTCGTGGGCTCACGTCGACCAATAGAATATTCGGGGTTAACGGAGAAAGCTGCTAACCCCTCGGCCAGGCAGCCGGCAATAAAATTACCGTTTTAAACAAATTTATATTATAGTTACTGTGATTTAAAGGTCTTTGTGAAAGATTTTAAAACTAGTAACATGTGCAGTATTCAGTTAATTATTTAGAAGATGGTCATAATTTTGAACAAAACTAACAGTGAAACTTCCTCATAATATGATGGCACATGTCGAATTATTCTTGCGCTGATTGTCCACTCTTGTGCCACTAAATTTGCTTTGCCTATCACAAAGTATTTAAAGAGTATTTAAATAAATAAATTTAAAAGAATAATAATTATAACTAAATAGAAAATAGTGCTTATATTGTTACTCAGTACAATCTCCCTGGTGTGTTCCGGACATTTTTCATTTTGTGTGAAAATTATGTGCTTCAAAATATTATGTTTTAATTGAGTTTTATTGGTGTTGTGGAGCAGTTCTTGTGATATTATTGAAGACAAGTGGTGTATTTATCATGATTCAGTAAATTTAACTGGATAATCTTCAGCGGATAAAAAAAAATAACGCCTAGGTAAGTGGAAATTTGTCTTAATTGTCACCCCTTTAATTTAAATTGCTATTACTAAACCTCTCATTATTGTCATAATATTTCTGTCACTGTCATTTACTGCCAATATAGTATCTTGCAGTCTATGGCAGGGGGGACTTTGATTTCTAACCTATCAATTAATTATTAACACTGTCATGTTCCCTGGGCAATCATCTTTAATTTGATATATCATGCAATATATCTGCTACAATTTTAACCATTTTCACAACATTATTGTCACACACCCCTACTTCCCATTTTCTGCCATGAATTTCTGTTTGGTCAGGACCCACTTTTTGTTTGGCAGAGAATCAGTTAAGGCCTGAAGTTACTGAAGTGCTGAGTTGGAATTTTCCTTGTAGGATTCAAATCCCCATACCATTCCTACAAGTACAACTATTATAAATGACACAATAAAGGAAGGCAATGTGGGACATGAGAAGACCAGAGGGCTGGTCAGTAGTTTGCGAGCTGACCTCATCTCCAGTACACAGAAATAGTATTTTACTATTTATGTATGTGTCAAAGACTTAGGAGAGAGCTCTAAGCTAAGGAGAGCTAAAATAGAGCTTAGGAAGAGGGCAAGTGACGTAACAGGGTAGGAGACCAGACAGAAGAGACACTAACACTATAAATAGCTATAACGGGACACACTTGTGTCAACAAGGAGGGCAACCAGTGCAGATGAGCTGGGGTTACCCAAGAGACTGGGAAACCCAGTTCACGAGGAAGGATCAAGTAACTCTGGTCAACACAGCCCAGTGCCCAGCACGTAAACCAACGAACGCACGCTGACCTAATTGCTCGTGGCTGAACACGCCATGCTCAGCGGGCTCAGACAGAGACCGGACGGCGTAGGAATCAGATGTGTATCCGCTAGGGATACTTTGTGGTTGTTAAGGACAGTATAATAGTTATAATAGTCTAGCTTAGCTTCAGTAGTTATAATATTTATATCATCTCCTCATTCCATCTTATCATCATCACATTCTATGATGTTTAATACCGTTGTGGTATTCCGCTCGTGGAGCTATTGTATGATCAGCTCCGAATAAAAATGTATCCTTTTGCAAACAATACGAGTTGTCACTTTCGTGTAGTGCAAAAGAAGGGAATCCTTGTATGCCTGTCGCAAGTGAGTTGCTGACAGGCAGGATACCATTTGGTGTCAGAAGTTCCTGAACTACACTCATTACCATTCGCTAAGATACCACGTTATCATTTCTCATGGGGCTTGAACCACCTCAAAATTTTTGCCATTTAATTGAACTTACCAGTTAATAAATATAGTAAAGTACTATTTGATTGCAAGTATCATTAGCATACTATTGTTAAAAGTACCATGTAATTTACTATTTTCGGAAATTCTACAGGATATTATTGATATATTATCTATGTAAATTAGTTGAATGAAAATGTATGAGATATAAACTGTGATTGTGTACGAATTATAAAGATAACCATCAGTTGTAAACCATTGTTTGATACTATCAGAATGTCAACATTTATCACAACCACGTTAGTATTTGTGCAAAAACAAATTCTTTTCGCACAACAGTAGGAGATTAGAGGTTAAGCTAAAGTCATACAGCGCAGCTCAGTCAGAGACGATAGAAGGTGAAGACAAGACGACATTGAAATTCATTGACGTTCATTTAGACTATCATACATTTATATCATCTACATTAATCATTATCATTTATATCACATTTGAAGTTTACCATCCTTTGAAACTGTAATATGTCAATTAACACCATGTATTGCACATTACATGCATGTTGCTAAAATGTTGATGTTCCATTAAACAGAAACATCAGTTATAAAAGCAAGTCGATCAGGCGTGTGTACGAAAGACAGCGGCAGAACATCCTGAGTGCCGTAGTTTGCTGCAAGATTAGATGAGTATATTTTTAACTAATTTTGATATGCATCCTTACGACGCATCCTTTTTTTCAGCAAAATTTGTAAATAGTTAATACACGATAACTATACAATTGTATTGGAAAATATATTGCTATCAATTGTCAGATAACATAAAGCCTTATAATGTCATCATTAAATGACTTCATCCAGGCTGGCAAAGAACTAGAATATACTGGAGAAAAACTAGAGAAATGGGCAAACGAAAGATACAGAGAAGAGATAGAGAGAAAAGCTGCTCTAGAAAGAGACCAAAGAGCATTGGAAAGACAACATCAGAAAGAGATGAAGGAGTTAGAAGAAACCACCAAACAAAAAGAATTAGAAATGAAACAAAAACAGATGCAGATAGAAGAAAACACTAAACAGAAGGAATTGGAAATAAAACAGAAGCAGATAGAGATGGATGATGCCACAAAACAGAAGCAGATAGAGATGGACGATGCCACCAAGCAGAAACAAATAGAGGTAGAGTCAGAAACGAAGTTAAAGATGAAAGAAATGGAGATTGACTCTAACACCCAGATAGCCTCTATTAAATTGAAAAGTCAGGAAGAACAAAATAAATTCTCCAAATATAAAGGGGTCATCAAGCCCTTCAGTCAAGGCGATTCAATATCAGCTTGGACGGAGAATGTAGAATTTCAGCTTAAGACTCAGAAAATACCATTAGATGATTGGGCAATGATCTACATGAGAAACCTCAGTGGGGAGCCATTAAAGGTCATAGAATCAATACCAACAGAACTAAGAAGTAACTATCAGTACATCCATGATAGGATTATGCAGCATTTTCTACTCGATGCTCCTGGATATCAGATCCAGTACTCACAGATAAGGCCAAAGCCAATTGAAACGTTCTTAGATTATGTTTCAAACGTTCAGAGTATATTCAATAAATGGCTTACGGCAGCAAAAGTAGGGAAGAACTTTGATAAATTACAGGACTTAATGGTGATGGATAAAGTCATATCCACCGTTCCTACTCCCTTTGCTAAGTTCCTTCAACAAGCAGACATTGAATCTATAGAACTCGAAAAACGCGGTTCTGCTTACTTTTCCTCAAACAGGGACATATTTAAAACATCGATACATGATACTGAGATTACTGCCTTTGTTAAAAACATACCAAGCAGGTCTTACAAGCAAAAAGAGTATCATAAGAAAGATAAACCATATCAGAAGCCACCACAGTGTGGATACTGCAAATTGTTCCATCCGCAATACTCCATGTGTGATAAGAGTCCCTCTTATCCTGCTCATCTAGAAATGATGATGAAGAAGCAGGAAGACAAACAAAACTCTTACAAACGTGCTGTTAAATGCTTCTTTTGTTCAAGTTATGGCCATTATAGTTCTAAGTGTTTGGGCAGGCAAAGAATGAAGGCAAGCAATGCCTTGCTCATCGATACGTCATCTGACGATGAGAGTATAGTTGATTCTGATCTTGAAAATGTATTACCAACCAGTGAGTGTGAGAGTGGGAGTGCAGCTACTGATATATTAGACTTTAATAAGTGTGACACGTGTCACCAGTTTCGTACGGACGGCAAACTGAAATGTGGGCATTTTGTACCATGTTCCAACGAAGATGCCAATGCAGCTTTAGCCTCCAGAGGCAATTTAAAGTTCCACGATGCACTGGTCAATGAACAACCATGCCAATGTTTACTTGATAGCGGCAGCACTCTACTTGGGGTCAAAAGAGACCTAGTTAAGCCAGAAGATTATACGGGCGAGTTTGTCAAATGCCGCACTTTCTCTGGAAATATAGAGAAATACCCGCTGGCAAAAGTAAGCATAAACACCCCGATCCTTGCCGGCACATTTACGTGCACGATCCTGCAAAATCCCTGTACTGATTTAATTTTGGGTTGCTTGCCATCATTAAAACAGTGTACTGATGCAGAAATATTAGCCTGGAAACAAACAAACACGGCTAATGCTGTAACGAGGTCAGATACTCAAACACATTACACTGACCTACAAAACGAAATGTTACAGTTGTTAACACCCACCGGTGCTAGTAACAGTGCTACTCGACAAGAATTTATCGAGGCACAACGCAACGATCAAACTATCACACCTTATTTTAAATTGTTAGGTGAGCGAGCAAAAGTTACTAAGAATGCATCTTGGTATTTTAAAGTACATAACGGAATTCTCATGCGTTATTATACAACAAATAACCATGAAATTCAGCAGACGGTGTTACCTGTAAAACACCGACAAAATGTGCTAAACATTGCACATGAGTCACCGTTTGCTGGACATTTAGCCTATGACAAAATGAAAGCCAGAATTTTGTCACACTTCTACTGGCCTAAATTTTGTAACAACATTAAATTGTTCTGTCGACCATGTACTATTTGTCAACATTTAGTAAGAAAGGGAAAGCATGTAACAACTGAGGTCCAGCGTTCCATTTTGACCTCTAGACCATTCAAAAGTGTAGCGATAGATATTTTTGGACCCCTGAATCAGGTGTCGAACAAAGGAAACTGTTTTATACTAACCCTCGTGGATCTCTGTACAAGGTGGATCGAAGCGGTACCACTAAAATACGTTACCTCCAAAGATGTGGCAAATGTGTTTTTACACCTATTTTGTTGATTTGGCTTTCCTCGAACCATTTTGAGCGACCGAGGAACCCAATTTATTTCGGCTCCGATGCAGGCCCAAACAAAATTGCTAGGAATAGAACAGCATTTCTGTAGCCCGTATCACCCTGCGAGTAATGGGATTATAGAGAAGATTAACGGGGATCTAAAACACATGCTGGCAAAAGTAACAGCAGATAACCCATCTGATTGGGACACTCTACTACCAGCAGTGCTATTGGCCCATCGAGAAATTCTGCACTCGAGTACGGGTTTCTCACCTTTCGAGTTAGTTTATGGGACGAACCCTCGTGGACCCCTAACAATCTACCATCAGCTAATCACCAGCTCAGTAGAAAATCCAACAGCAGTAACACCGTATGAGATGGTAACAGAGACACGCGATAAAATTATGAAGGCGTGTCTAATAGCCAAATCATCTTTGGAGAGAAAAGGCCAGAGGTACCGCGAATATGCAAACAAGGGTGCCAAAACCCTACACCTTGAACCCAATCAAAAGGTGCTACTTTTACTACCAGATAAACATAATTTGTTACTAACATCATGGCAAGGGCCATTCAAAGTTGAACGAAAGATATCAGATGTCGACTATGAAATATCGATAAAGGGAAAATTAAAGATATTTCATATCAACATGCTGAAACCTTATTTCTCACGACAAGAACTGATGACAGACAAACAGAGTGCACCCACACCAATCAACCGGACGACAGACGTACACAACACAACTACACTAGGTAGGGCGACAGATGATGACGACATCGCAAACACACCTAGCCAGGAAATAGTACACACAGCTAGTACAACAACAGTACTTAATCAGACGGATGACGACGGAATAGAATTACCAGTCCCGACAGTTGACACGACAGGGACAATCGATAGCATACGTATAGAACCCACACTTACAGACGAGCAACGACAACAACTGATAGAGTTAGTAACTGAGTACAAGGACATTTTCTCTGACATCCCAGGTAAGACAGACAGAATAGAACACTCCATAATTCTGACTGATAGCACACCCATCAAATGTTGACCTTATTCAATCCCATTGAGTTACAGGGAATCTCGACAAGGAATTGTTAAATCTTGAGTCGAGTGGAATAATTCAGAAATCACAGTCAGAATATTCTTTTCCTATAGTTCTAGTCAGAAAAAAGGACTCGACTATTCGTCTCTGCATCGATTATTGGCGCTGAAACAACGTGACCAAGGTCGATGCAGAGCCTATCTCATCATGTGACGACCTAATCCTTGATATGTCAACATCACGTATCTTCTCGAAACTGGATCTCACGAAAGGTTATTGGCAGGTCCCGATGGAATCATCCTCTATTCCTTTGACAGCATACTCAACACCTCTAGGCCTGTATGAGTGGCGCTTTCTTCCTTTCGGTCTTCGTAATGCACCAGCCACTTTTGTCAGACTCACTAGGGATCTTCTGCATGGAGTAACCAATACATCTACTTATATTGATGACATTTGCATCCATACAGCAGACTGGACAACACACCTATTGAAACTGTGACATGTCTTCGATAGATTGTGATTATTTGGTCTTACAGTGAAACCCACCAAAGTGGAGTTGGGAATGGAAGAAATTGATTTCTTAGGCCATACAATCACCAGAGGCCAACTAAGAACTGATGAGAAATAGTGACCAAGATTCTCAATCTAACTATGCCTACGACAAAGAAACAGGTCCGTAGCTTGCTTGGTCTGGTCAATTATTACAGCAAATTTATACCCAATTTGGCTGAAATCACCAGCGTTTTTTCTAATGTGTTAAAAGCATCTGTAAAACTTAATGTTCAGGAGGCAAAGTTAATCGGTGCGTTATCAAAATTGAAACATTTATTTAACGTTCCACCTATCTTGCGTTTGCCTAATGTCAATCTTACGTATTTCCTCCGTACAGACGCAAGTTCCATTTCCATTTCTGGGGTCCTAGGCCAATTTTATGAAGGCAAGTTTCACCCAATAATGTACGTGAGTCGTAAGATCAGCCCTGCTGAAGGAAGATACTCAGCCTCTGAATTGGAAGCTTTAAGCGTGATATATTGTGTCAGGAAACTTCATTGATTCCTGGCGGGTACAGAGTTTGTTATCGAAACCGATAATTCGCCTATTACGGTCATGCAAACAGGGGTTCATCGCAACAATAGGATCTACAGGTGGTCCTTAATTTTGCAGAATTATGCCTTCACTATTAAACATTTGAAGGGAAGTTTGAACTCTCTGGCTGACACATTGAGCCGACCTTCTCACATTGAAATACCTGAAATACGAGAAGATAGCGACCTTACATCACCAAAGACATTGACACTGTAATTACCTAGTGCCCTATGTGGTGATTATGAACATGAAAGTGCGCTACCATCGCCAGTCGCTTACATCTGTGTAAGATAAACTGTGTCAGCATTATTGCAATGAACAGGCGCATTTGTGAATTGTCTACACCACTACCACTTATACAACCCTTCAGTGGATCTGAAAATTAGACTTGAACCTACACCAACCAGTAGCATACCATTAGTATGAACATTACCCAGGATGAGAGCGTAAATCAGACTTTGTCTAGTGGAACTCTGTTTTCGAGGACATGCTACAGAGGACACGACTCCAACATCACACCTGGATGTAATTAGTTAGTGTAGTTAGTTAGAAATTATATGTGATATGTACATAACATGTTTTTATAAACAGTCGCGTATAACTTCATATTTTGTGGAAATATTAGAATTATGTATGTAGATTTACCATATAACTATATTTAGGACATTTCAGAGTTATAATTTACCTATATTTAGTTAAGAACTCATTTAATTTAACACCTACATCATATTACTTTAGTTTACCACCATTAAACATAGTTAATTATATATTTAGTTAGTTAAAACATCACTTACAAATTAACAACATCATTTAATAATTTATATCATTTTAGGCATTAAAACACTTAAAGGTAATTAACCCATTTTTCCTAAATAGAATTAATTAGTTAGATTATTTCCCTTAGATAAATTTAGAACAGCGCACCAACTTATAATAGTTTAGTTAGAGTAGTCATTACTATAGGATTGGTATCGAGCAATCCTTTTCAGACATGTATATTTTGTATGGAAATGACAAGTGCACAAAGACAGCACAGTCATGTGGCTTGAATACCCATTTAAATTCAGCCAACCATTTAATGTACATATTTTTGGTTCATCCATGCATTATTTCTTGAATCATATTCTAATGACGACCCAATATTTTAAAACCACTTTTGAATGAAAGGTGAACGAAAGATGTGTGAATGATAGAGAGAGAAGAACGAAAGATGTGTGAAAGAGAATGGATTAAATTAGGAGAGCAAGAGAGACACTACGGTAATTTTTTTTCACCGCACAACATGACTTGTTGTGACTTGTCTGTGTCAGTCGGTGTAACCAATGTGTTGTCAATTTTTATAAGTGTGTAGTCGCCATACTTTAGGGAGAAACATAGGGAACATATTTTGAGCATCTTAAAACGGCACTGTAGACATAAATTAGCATAACACACTCATTTGTGGCTACAATAAACCGCTTTACGGCGCTCGAAAGAATACATATACGTAAATTAGAAACGCATACACATGTTAGTAAGTTAAATACACTTTAATTTAATAGAGAACACACAACCAACCAGAAAAACAAACACATAAACTTGCATACACCATTACTTTCAAAGAACCATAACTACTCCAACAGGGGACACAATAATATCTCTAAAGCCTGAGTGTAACACTTAAATATTTCTTCACAAGCGGAAGCTAAAAGGTGAAGAGTGGCACATTAAACATGTATACGAGTTGGGGCAATTATTATATGCCATGTTTTGCACTCATAATAGAGGCAAGTTGTTTGGGATTGTTAATTTTGGACAATCTGAGGACAGGCCTTATGGCATTGGATCCGGACCTCACAATTCTCAGAAATATAATGACAGTTTATAGCCAACTGTACTAGTGTGATGAGCTACTCAATTAGCCAAGTGAAATAATACAACAGTGTGACGAAGGAAAGGAGAGATCTTGTCCTATCCCCATAAGAGAAGTAGAAAACTCACGAAGTCTTTGA
This sequence comes from Cepaea nemoralis, assembly GCA_014155875.1. Taxonomy (NCBI): domain Eukaryota; kingdom Metazoa; phylum Mollusca; class Gastropoda; order Stylommatophora; family Helicidae; genus Cepaea; species Cepaea nemoralis. The sequence goes on along the minus strand of JACEFZ010018038.1, from coordinate 82,648 downwards.
CAAAATTAGACAGCCAATTTTTGTAAGATTACTTGTGTTACCCCCACAACTTGAAAGTTTGTAACACAACAGGGGAGGAAGGAGAGCCTGTCAAAGGCTTAGGAGAGAGCTCTAAGCTAAGGAGAGCTAAAATAGAGCTTAGGAAGAGGGCAAGTGATGTAACAGGATAGGAGACCAGACAGAAGAAACACTAACGTTATAAATAGCTATAACGGGACACACTTGTGTCAACAAGGAGGGCAACCAGTGCAAATGAGCTGGGGTTACCCAAGAGACTGGGAAACCCAGTTCACGAGGAAGGACCAAGTAACTCTGGTCAACACAGCCCAGTGCCCAGCACGTAAACCAACGAACGCACGCTGAGCTAATTGCTCATGGCTGAACACGCCACGCTCAGCGGGCTCAGACAGAGACCGGACGGCGTAGGAATCAGACGTGTATCCGCTAGGGATAATTTGTGGTTGTTAAGGACAGTATAATAGTTAGCTTAATAGTTAGTTGTCTAGCTTAGCTTCAGTAGTTATAATATTTATATCATCTCCTCATTCCATCTTATCGTCATCACAATCTATGATGTTTAATACCGTTGTGGTATTCCGCTCGTGGAGCTATTGTATGATCAGCTCCGAATAAAAATTTATCCTTTTGCAAACAATACAAGTTGTCACTTTCGTGTAGTGCAAAAGAAGGGAATCCTTGTATGCCTGTCGCAAGTGAGTTGCTGACAGTATGTATCTCATTTTAAAATTGGCCCGGTCCTTGAGTTAGGTGTTGAATTTATTTTCAAAATGATTTTGCCAGACATATTCAATATCTGTCATTTACAGCCAATATAGTACCTTGCGGTGTATGGCAGAGGGGTCTTTGAGCCTGAGGAATAAAGGCCGCCTGGCTAGTGTAGTCGCCGCGAACTGTACAGGTTAGGATTTTCTTTTTGCTTACCGAGGGATCGAACCCGGGCCTCCCGAATGAGAGTCCGGCGTTCTAGCCTCTCGAATATCATTTGTTTAAATTATTATTTTTGTTACGCTTTTGAAATGTTAAATAAATAAAATCCTCAGTATGAGGCAATAATGTATTAATGGTACTGACTGGCTCATTAAAAATAACTTTAACATATAAACTTTCCTCCTAAATAAAATAAATAAATTGAATTAATTGAAAATAATTGAATTAAAATATCATAGTCAGTTAGCAAACAAGATTAAGAATAACGTAATTTATTGTACCTATTATATTTAAGGAACAATGATTACACATTTACTGGACATTATTGATATCTAAAATGTATCCACATAAACAAGTAAGAAGTAATTTACCGTCAGAATGACGAAGTTTGTTTTCATTGCACAGTTTTTACACAGAAACAGAAGTCTACACGTCAAGGGCAGCTTATTCTTGTTGATGAATTTCAACAGATTCTACCCTGATTAACGTAATTTACCGACAACACACGAACAGCAATTGCTTTGCTCTTACAAATAATTTTACATGTAAAAACAGTTATTTTAATTCATTTTGACAAGTTAGTAAACCGTGTTCGATAAATGAATCCTTCTTGAATGTAATGTAATATTTTGAGAGGAATAATATGGGTAGAAGTGTTTCACCGGTTATATTCGAGCAAATGAGGAAGATTCAGGCAAACAATAACATAATTTATTAGGCCGGCTCAGGAGATCTCTAACAGTCGTTTGGCGTTTGCATAATCAACTTCTTCTTGTAAATCTTGGACGCTGATTTCATCTCTAAGAATGGCAGAAACTGCACAACGCTGGATCCCACTTGAATCTAATCCAACAGTATGATATATTGTTATTATGTTATTGCAATAATTTAGTAATTTGTTGAAGGGTATTTTAACTTTTCCCAAAATTTATGATTATTTCATAATATAAATTTATAATTAATATAATATTAAATAAGTAGCACATGAAATGTTTAGAACTTTTTGTTGCCATGATCTGTTTTAGATATCTGATGCTTATTCAGTGTAAGTAGTAATTTGTGGCGACGTTTTGTGTTGTAAGATCCACAGTAAAATTCTTATTGACTGCATTGGTAATTCAATCAATAGTGACAATACTAATTAAATTACTAATTTATTAAAATTACCAAACGGTGAGTGAGAACATAAGTTATAAATTATAACATTATAATATCATGCTTGCTTGTGTTCGCTGGCTATGATCTCCAGCGTGAAGTCCTGTATGTTGGATGAACTTATGAAGACATCAGTGTGATGTCATTCATACAGGACCTGAGGTTTGCGTGAGTATCCGTTGTCCCACGTCTGGCTAATTGGTGTGCAGACTGGTGGTTCCTTGCCGTGCAGGCAGACACTCTCCGACTTCGGAGGAAATTATAATATGAGAAGTGAAATGTTCAAACCAAAAAAAAACGTGAAATTCCATGACAAGAGCATATGGTGTGTGTCGGATTAAAAGTATAAACTTGTGAAAGAAAACATCCTTCAGGACGATGAGAACCCTGATGGAATTATAGCTACTGGTAGGGTCTCCAATGTCAGACAGAACAAAGGATAGGGACAAGAAGAGATTAGATGCAAACTTTCTGCCTTATAGATACACAGGAGATAGTCAAAGGTTAAGGAAAGCAAATCTGAAAAGAGTACTTGTTGAAATCAGATGTTCTGAGCCACAGGCTTTATTTATGAAACAGTGCAGCATAACATTGCTTTGTGATGGCGTAGAATGAGACCTTACTCATGGCCAGGATCACAGGCTTTATGAAACAGTGCAGCATAACTTGCTTTAACTTTAATATGGCGTAGAGTGAGACCTTACTCATGGCCAGGGATCATAGGCTTTATGAAACAGTGCAGCATAACTTGCTTTAACTTTATGATGGCGTAGAGTGAGACCTTACTCATGGCCAGGATCATAGGCTTTATGAAACAGTGCAGCATAACTTGCTTTAACTTTATGATGGCGTAGAGTGAGACCTTACTCATGGCCAGGATCATAGGCTTTATGAAACAGTGCAGCATAACTTGCTTTAACTTTATGATGGCGTAGAGTGAGACCTTACTCATGGCCAGGATCACAGACTTTATGAAACAGTGCAGCATAACTTGCTTTAACTTTATGATGGCGTAGAGTGAGACCTTACTCATGGCCATGATCACAGACTTTATGAAACAGTGCAGCATAACTTTAACTTTATGATGGCGTAGAGTGACTTTAGTCATGGCTATGATCTCCATTGTTCTGCAGCTTGCAGCCACAGAACAATCACTCTACTGACCTCCATGATTGTTCTTCCTCCATACTGAGTAGTAAAAGCCCATACACTTCACAAATGTGCAATGATATATATGTGTAGATGATAAGGTCATCATTTGGAGTTCTCGCTGACTGATGTGTGACTTGACATCTGTATAGAAGAAGTAAATCCTACACAAATGCTTGCAGATGTCAAGACACACTGACCTCTGAGAAGTGCAGAACTGCTTGTGAAGCACTTCACTTGAATAAGGAATTCTTCTTCTTCTTTCATTCGCTTGAAATATGTCTATAACTGCAATGCTGTCTCTTGTATGAATTGAACTGTCTTTTTCAGCTCACACAGCGGTCCATAGATTTAATCTTCCACTGTCGTCTCTCTAGGCCAGAAGGTTTGCCTAGATATGTTATATTTTGGGCAGTCTTGGAGTATGTGCTCTGCTGTCTGTGACGCCAATTCACATGTGCACATGGCTGTTTCACCAATCTTGAATTTTGTATACATGTGGTTGCGTAATCTATTGTGCCCTGTTCTGAGGCGCAGAATAATGACTTGTTCTGGTCTATCCATAACGTGGTAGTCATCTTGAGCAGGTTTTGGTGGCTTTCTGACTGATTTGATCATTCTTTTCTTTTGGTGGTATGTAACGGGCACATCAGGCTGTTCTTCTTTGGCTCCTTCCTTAGCCAATTGATCAGCTCTGTCGTTTCCGGGTACTCCACAGTGGGATGGTATCCACTGTATGGTGACCTTATGCTGACTGCTAAGTTCAGAAAGTAGTGTCCTTAGTACTGGCAATTTCCCAGACAGGAGCGCCTCGAGTACTGATTTTGCATCTGTCAATAGCACCACAGGTTGTGTACCATTGCTGGTATTTAGTAATTTCTCTGTTGCTATCTTGATTGCCTCAATTTCAGCATCGTAGTTATGGCAGTACTTTCCTGTCGGTACTCTAGCTGTGTCCCTAGTATTATTTGGGTATTCTATGTACACTCCCGCTCCTCCATTTCGAACAGCATTTTGTGCTGACCCATCTGTGTAGACTCGGATCCAGAGGTCCTGTGGGTATTCTTCATCAAGGAAGCTGAGAGTGGCTGTTCTGCGCTGCACGCTGTTCTGTTCTTCCTTGTCAAATATTCCTCTCACTTTTGTCTGGATTTGTAATGATAGTCTATGCTCATCTTTCCATGGAGTTCGCTCTGGAATAGTTGTTAGGGGGATACCAACTGTGGGCAGATCGGTGGTTTCTCTGCAGAGTCGTTTGGCCTGGTGGATAAAACTACTTCTTTTCAACCGCCCCATAGCTAGGTTTTCAAATCTGTTCTTCATAGGGTGGCCTGGCAAGCTGAGGAACTTTTCTGCTTGTATTAGCGTTTTCGTATCTCTGCGCTCACTCAGTGCTTGTGTCCTCCCCATCTTCTCCATTTCCACTATAGGGGTTGATCTCATCCCTCCTGTGGTGACTCTAAGTGCTTGATTTTGCACTTTGTCCAGCTCTTGTAGTGTGGTTTTTGATGCCGAACACCACGCAGTTGACCCGTATTCCAGGTGTGGTCGTATGCTCTGTTGATAAACTTTGCTAAGTATTTTCCCACTGGCTCCCCATGTGGTTCCACTTAGCTTTCTCAGGATGGCTATTTTCCTTCTGGCTTTTGCTACTGCTTTGTTGATGTGCTTTCTCCATGTCAGCCTGCCATCAAATGTTACTCCAAGGTATGTTGGTTCTTTATCTTCTCTTAGGGGTGTTCCATTTATCTGGATGGTCCCTGCCTTTTGTTTTGGAGAGAGGGTAAATAGGGTGGTGCTGCACTTGTCAGTGTTTATGCTGACACACCATCTATTTGCCCATGCAACAAATGTATCTACAGCTCTTTGTAGTAATCTGGTGGCCACTGATGCATGTTCATTTGTGCTCCATAGAACCAGGTCATCGGCGTACATTGCCGCTTTAATTCCATGCGGTAGATTAGCAACGAGATCATTGATGAAGATTAGAAAAAGTGTGGGGGACAAGACTCCGCCCTGGGGAACACCGTGACGCAGTAGTACTTTCTTGCTCTTTAGTCCGTCTATCTGTACTCGGGCTCTTCTGTTGTGCAAGTATGCTTTCACCCATTTGTACATTCTTCCATTGACTTTGCAGTTTCTCAGTTTATTCATCAGACCTTCTTTCCAGACTTTGTCAAAGGCTTTCTTCAAATCTATCCATGCCGCAAGCACCAGCTTCTTCTCTTGGAATGCATCCTCAATTTCTTGAGAGAGGTAGGTTGTCTGATCTTCCGTAGAGTAGCACTGCCTAAAGCCAGCCTGCTGTGGCACAAGGATGTTTTTACTTTCAATGTACCACTGCAGTCTGTGATTGATGATGCGCTCCAGTGTTTTGCAGAGACAGCTGGTGAGGCTAATTGGTCTGTAGCTAGAGGCAATGGAACTATCTTTCCCTGATTTTAGGAGGGGTATCATGATTGCTTCTCTCCAGGCTTGTGGAACACTGCCTAAGGTCCAACTGTTATTGAAGATCTGCAACAGCTTTGCTTTGGCCTCTGTTCCTAGGTTCCTGATCATTTCATTGGAGATACCATCAGCTCCTGGTGACTTTCTCATTTTCAGTTTTGATATGGCTAGCTCCAGTTCGCTGATTGTGATGGGTGCCTCCAGAACCTCATGTACTATTTCCTTCTGTCCTGTATGTTGCAGTTTCTCTCGAATCTCTTGTTGTTTCTCTGGACTAATTTTGATATTGTTATCTTGTGCGAATGAGTCCGCAAAATGGTCAGCTGCTTGCTTTCTTGTTAAGATGTTTCCATCTTTATGTAGTGCAATTTTTGAGTTTCTCCCTGTGCCCTCATCGTTAAGTTGTTTTATTAGCTTCCACAATTTCCTTGTGTCTCTTTCAAAGTTCAGAGACTCTGTTTTTTCCTGCCAGCTTTTCCGTCTAGCCTGCAGCTTGGCCCTTTGAAATTTGGCTTTTGCATGCTGGAATTTATTGTGGTGCTCTTGGCTGGGTGTGGCCTCTGCTTGCTTTCTACACTACTTCCACATCATTATGCAACTGTTCCAGTTCACTACTCCAGTAGGGTTTATATTGTTTACGGGCTCCTCTTGGTACTGTTTCTCGCGCTGCCTGTAGTATGCATTTCCCAAACTCTTCAACTACTTTATTTATGTCTTTCTCAGTGTTCAGGTTTCTAACCAGTATGCTGGTGCGATTCTTGTACATTGCCCAGTCTGCTTTCTTGTAGTTCCACCTCGAGAGGGTGCTGCTTTCACTTACAAGCTCATTTTATACAGTTAGAAAGACTGGCCGATGGTCACTGCCACCAAGTTGTTTCCCAACAATTCGTGTAATGTTCCACTCCAGGTCTGGTGAATGAAAAGCCAGGTCAGGTGTAGTTGTAGAGTGCCATGATCTCGAGTAGAAAGTATGTGGGTCGGACGGCTTGTTAACCAAGATGAATCTATTCTCATCCTGCCAGTCTTCCAGTCTCTCTCCTCTCTGGTCCATGTGATCATAGCCCCAACTCTGCGAGTGGCTGTTGAAATCGCCACACACAATCATTTTTTCTGTTAATGGTAGTGTGTCCAGTGCCTGTGGGCGGTCACTTGGACAGTAGTAATTGATCAGATGTAGGTCTGTATAGCCTGTTTTAAGTTTAAGTGTCTGATACTCAGCCCCTTCCATATAGACTTCGATTTGGGAAGCAGTGATGTTATTTTTTACAAGGGTAAGTATCCCACCTTTTCGCCTGTCCTTTCGCCTGTGTTACCAGATCGGTAACACTGGTAGCCTCTGATTTTGAAGGCTATATTTTCATTGAGGTGAGTTTCTTGCAAGCAATATATGCTTACTTTTTCTTGGTCCAGGATGTTTTCTAATTCTATTTTTTTGTTTGCTGACTCCCTCCGCATTCCAGTGCATTATTTTAAGTCTTTGTTTAGTATGGCCAGCCGTTCTATTCTCATGTCCCCTGGCTCCACAGGACATCTGAGAAGGACCTCCAGTAGTTGGGTTGGACCCTTTCGAGACATAGGGCCCGGCACTGCACCTGCCTGGGGGTCCAAAGCAGGGCGAGCACCATAACATTTAGCAGTAGTCGACATATTCCATTTTGCGTAATTGCGTGGCATCCTAATTTCTGTGGTGCGCCTCCTGGCTGGTTGCCTCCGTCTTCAGCACCTTTCCTTTGCTAGAGCAGACTGTGGTCTCACTCGAGTTTAGATGTGTACACACGCACACACGTGTCTGCACATGCATGTATGTGTATACACATCTAGAGCACACTGGTTATTTTCCGGCACCAGATACTCGCCGTCGCCCCTTCTCCTGTTAGTAGAAACAGTTCCGCCACGTTAAGGCCAGGAGTTGGACTTTTGCTGCATAGGTTATGTATTCACGAGCCATTGGGGTATTTAAGCAATGTTGGGCGCTCACCCCAACACTGCGTCCCGGCTACATACAGCAACATTTGGAACCGAATAAGGAATGAAAAACATAACATTTGAGTTCCACTATTTTATATGATGAAATAAGCATATTTTACCAAATGTTTTTGACGTTTTTATTCACCAGATATGAACGGAAGTCATAATTATTTAGAATCTAATTTATTACACAATTATAATTATGTTATCACTTAATATTATCTTTATTTCTGATTTGTTTCAGGTTCTAAACAAGGTAAGATGAGATATCAGAATAACATTGCTGTCTGTCTATGAGTTAAAGTTGCAACTTTGGAAACTGTTGGTTAGACTCAGTGGATTCATTTACACAGATAAGTGCTTCATCTGTTAGTCCATTACTTGTACCAATATTGACAGGTCACACTGTAAAGTTATAAATGAGATTTACAAATATAATCATCATCATCATCACAACATGCCTTGCCAATTAGCATGGATGATCATGCTTCTCCTCATCCCCCATTCCCTATTAGAATGTATAAATGTGTGCTAACTTTTCATGCCAAGATGCTAAACTGCTTAGAATCTTCTCATTGCCATATTCTATATTTTTTCCCCCCATCAATCTTTCCGGTTATTACAGTTTGTTCAATTGATCTCCATTTATAATATTGTTTTAAAAATGACTGGTTCCTTCTGATTTTTGTGATAGGTTTTCTCCTGCCAAATGGGAAGGTGATTACCCCTCTCTTCCATTTAAGAGGTGTTTAAGTCATTGATATTAGGCCAAAAGACACCCTGGATATCGTGCAACTCTCACTTTGTATTATAGATGAGTTTTCATCTTCTGTCCTTTATCTCCAATAAGAGAAGACACATTGGATATCGTGCAACTCTCACTTTGTATTACACATGAGTTTTCATCTTCTGCCCTTTATCTCACTTTGTATTATAGATGTTTTCATCTTCTGCCCTTTATCTCTCTTTGTATTATAGATGAGTTTTCATCTTCTGCCCTTTATCTCCAATAAGAGAAGACACACTGGATATCGTGCAACTCTCACTTTGTATTATAGATGAGTTTTCATCTTCTGCCCTTTATCTTCAGTAGAAGCATAGGCCCTCAACCAACTCACCCAAGCCGTCCTATCTTTTTCTTATCTCCTGCAGCTGCCTCCATGTCCTCCCCATATTCTCTATCTCTGTCTCTAATTCTCATCTCCTGATGGTTTTAAGTTTCCTCTACTTTATTTGTTATGTAGGTTCCAGGGAAAGGGCTTTCTGATTATAATATTGTCAGATTATCTCAGTGTATCCTTGCCCAGCACCAGTGTCTTTTCGTCACTTCTTGGTTCATATGAATCAGATTTAATGTCAGGGTTAAATATTTTTATTTATATCATTATATCGTTTGATAAAGTAAAACATGATGAACTGATTAAAATGTTGGGAGATATTAACGTTGACGGGAAAGATTTAAGAATAATAAAGAATATTTACTGGAACCAAGTAGCAGCAATTAAAATGGGAAAATAAAGAAGGCAGTTACGAACAGATAAAGCTATGTGTACAACAAGGGTGTGTCTTATCACCAGATTCTCTTCTCCCTATATAGCAAAGTAATAATGAGAGAGATTAAAGAGAAGCCAGGAATACTAATCGGAGGTTATAATATAAATAATATACACTGTGCAGATGACACGGTATTGGTGGCGGATAACGCAACAGACCTACAACAATTGTTGGACATTGTAGTAACAGAGAGTGCAAAGAAAGGATTCTCTTTGAATTTCAGGAAAACAGTAACAATAGTGATATCAAAGAAAATGGTGATACCAAAATGTGACATAAAATAGAAAGGAAAATTCTTAAACAAGTGGATAATTTTAAATACCTAGGGGCATTTATAACATCAGATGGAAGGTGTACAACAGAGATTAAGACCAGAATAGGGCAAGCAAATGCTGCATTTCAGAAAATGAAGATTATGCAATCAGTCACTATCACTGAATGTAAGTGTCACAAAGTGAATGTTGACTAAGTGACAGATAGAGTGGCTATGGTTATGTCTAGGGTATGTCCTTGTAACAATGTGATGTTGAACAACAGATTAATCAAGATGCATCACCACCAAACACCAGTCAGTGAACAAGCGTTAATTTGCGCACATAATATTCCTTTAATTCTGAATTAACACAGACACATGTAACATATAAATCCAGGAACAATAATTCTCTAAGAATCTATCTCCATCCCAATGGAACACGTCGAATAACATTGCCTCTCAAGGCTACAACAATCTCGTCCCACACGACAGGTATACTAGCCTCTCTCTAGGCCCGACTCAAAGTAACCCACTATGGGTCTCGAATTCCACTCACTATCCCTGGAACCCACAGTGCGGAGTTATCTTCCAAACTCCGTCACAATTCTTCACTTTATCAGACCACGACCTTCTCCTGGTCTGGTCTACACTCAACTCCCTCTCAGCTCGGAGTTTAAACCTCAACTCTCCCCCGTCAGTCTTTGTCCCTCTCTTCTCAACAATTCCATCCCCCACAATGCCTCACACACAACACACAACCTCACTGCTCCAACTGTCTGCCCCTTCTTGCAGCCCCTCTCCCTTACCGTTTATCTCCTTATATTCTCTTTCCGGTGAATGCCCTTTCACCTCTTGAACTGTTTATATTGTACGGCCACTCACCTTAATGCCACTGAACACAGGCATGTGACAGTAAGAAAGAGAGTGCTGAAATGCTGTATAGAACCAGTTTTGCTGTATGGCAGTGAATCTTGGAATGTAAATGAACAAATTAAGAAGAAATTAGAAGCAACAGAGATGTGGTTCCTGTGATGAATGTTGCAAATTCCATGGACTGCCAGAGTAACTAACAACCACTGCCTGAAACAGGCTAATGAATATTATATACAACAATAAGAAAGAGACAGACAGCTTTCTTTGGTCATGTGATGAGAAGAGAGGCATTAGAGAACATTGTGACAACTGAAAAGATTGAGGGGAAGAGAGGCAGACCAAGAGAAATGATGCTGGATGGATTGAGACAGGGGCATGGAGGAATATCATCAACGGAGTTGATCCAGAATACCAAAGACCGAGATCTGTGGAGAGCCATGAACGCCTACGCCAGCTGGCAGGGCACTTGATGATGATGACTAGATTCCATTTGTTCTTTGACTGCCACACATTTCATAATGCTATAAAAGCTCCTCTTACTTTCTGTATTCTTATTTTAATATCTTTGTTCCCCCATCGCGTCGTCGTCATTCGCCACTGCGAGCGCTAACAAGACAAGTCACCTGAACAAGTCAAGAAGCCTGATACGGGGGAAAATGGCACGTGGCAAGAACACCAAAAGACACGTGGCAGCGAAGATGTGCAATCGTGGGAGCCGACAAGAAGACGAGCAGAGAGAATCTACCTGCGAGCTGCAGCAAACAACAAGAACCTCAAGCAACCTCTAACGAAGCTACCACGAGGAAGGACGACGACAACCCACCACAAACAAGAGCCAAACCTACTGAGAAGCAGAGAGAGGAGAAAGACACCAGAGTCGGAAACACAGACTCACCGACAAGCAAGTGGGTTGTCAAGCGTATCCAAGTGGAGCTATCAGACGAAGAAATCCTGAAGCAGCTTTGAGAAGAGAATCTTCACATCCGATTCTTGAAGGCGGAGCAGCTTCTCACCTACTCCAAGATTCCTACAACCTTGGCGGTGGTGACGACAGAGGGCAGCGAGATGCCGACCACAGTATCTATCAACAAGAAAATACAACAGCCAGAGAGATTCATCCCAAGAGTCAATCAATGTTCCAGATGCCAGAGGGCCTGCCACAGCAGAGCAGCATATCGCAGTAAGATGGAAATATGCTGGTACTGCGCCGATCACCACGCTTTCAACGAGTGTCCGCTGGCCAAGCTGGACACGGACTTCCGAGCACCCAACAACAAAAGAAAGTGCGCCAACTGCCTGGGGGGCAGGCATGGAGCAAGATACTTGGGCTGTCCGTACCTCCAAAGACACAGAGACGTATTAAAGCTCGCCATTACCACAAAGACACCATATAAGGATGCAATGCGGAGGTGCGAGACAGCCACGGGTATATCACAAGCTGAAAGATATCAACTGCAAAACCAGATAGACGAGTTAAAGAAGCAAGTCAAGGCACTGCCGAAGCCGACTCCGACCAGCGACAATGAGAAACTGCAGGCTGAAATAAAGAAGACCCATCAAAACATCAAACAAGAAGTGGAACATATCGCACTGATAAAGAAGGAGAACAAAGAAATCCTACAAACCATTAAATCAGAGCGAGAACTACAGAAAGCTGAAATGGAACTGTTCCAAAACAAACCAACAGAAGCCATACAAGAAATCATAGAGAAACCGCAAGATGAAAACCAAGAGACCTAGCCTGAACCACAAGCGAAAGACAGCAGCCCAACCACGACGCCAGAGACATTCAAAGGGAAGCCAATATCCCGCCAGACATCCGAAGAAAACCGAGATGAGCACACTGACGACGGCAGACAGGACGCCCCGATACCGCCAGTATTTACCGATGAAGAAATCGCAGAGATAAAGAGGATACATGAACTCAAGTGCAAGGAATACAGAAGGCGCATGGAAGAAAAAGCAAAGAAGTACAAGAAACACAAGGGGAAACCAATGCCCTGCCGTCACGCTGAAGAACCAGATTTATGGCAGGATGACGAACACCTATGGCAATACTATATAGATGACGGAGAGATCGTCCCATGGCTGACCACGAAGGAAGCAATTGAAAGACAGCAAGAACTCAAACGCGAACAATTGAAAGACAGCAAGAACTCAAATGCGAAAGTGAAAAAAGGCGCAAGGAGGCAAACCACATTGAAAAGCTTCTACAGGCAATACACAAAAAAGGAGGCAAAAATACCAAACAAAAAGTCCTTATAAGGACTGCAACCAGTCAAGCCAGACGAGCCAGGAACCTTCACTAACAAAAGAAACCACCAGCAGAGACACGAACAAAGGACGGCTGCCGACCAATCCCCCAGCTGACGCCACAGACGCAAACGCTCACATAACCAGTCCGAGATAGGACTTACTCGTAAGAGCACACAAGACAAGAAAGAGGGTAAAAATACCAACAAAAACCATGGATCTCAACAATAACCAAAGCTGAAGAGGGAGGTTAGACGAGACAGAATTTGGAATTTTTTTTTTTTTTTTTAGGAAAATTGGAATTGGAAGTTCCCCATCTTTGTCTACATTGTTACTTGAACAGGTGTATGATTCCACCTCTTGAAGTGAGGTCTGACCAGGGGAGATTGGGTTATCATTTGCTTTAATATATTCTCATTATATTTGTCTTTCACCTATTAATTTTTACATCTAATTATTATGACCTTCCATCAAGTGTGCTTTATTTATCTTGCATCTATGTGTGTGTGTGTACTCTTAATTTAGCACAGCATCTTCATATGATTCGGTAGACTTGGGGAATAAAATATCATTTGAAAAATAATATAAAACAGTTATAGGCAAACATTAGATAAACACCTTGAAAGATATTGTGATGTCCATTGGATGAAATTATAAATATATCTATTCAATTGATGCCACTGATTGTGTTCCTGCAGTATGTTCATAACATTGGAATGGATCCCAGCTGGAATTTTGTTGATATCTATGGCCTTGATCCTGAACTTTTGTCCATGGTACCCAAACCAGTGGCTGCAGTGATTTTATTATTCCCAGACACCAAGGTAAGCAGAAGTTGGGGATTGTGTTTGTGATTACATTGTGCTTGAAAGTACAGTTAAGTGTTACTAGTATTTTGTAACTCTGTATCAGGAAATTGTTGATTTACTCTTTTATTTTCTAAGGATCTGTGCTTTAAATTACTGCATGTTTGGGTCTGATTTAGTAAAAATAGTAACACTTTAGGACAGAAGGGGTAAATGTAACAATTTGGATGTGGTGAGTTAATGTAACAACCAGTTGAATTATGATTGGGGTTTATGAATAATACATGATCTATGATGTACACGGTAACGGGGAGGCATGGCTGAGATTGCAACAGTGGCTACCTACCTCAAGCTCAGAAGTTACAGACTGAATCTTTACGAGAACTGTTGGTTTCTTCTTCTTCTGCGTTCATCCGGAGTGCTTTTTCTGATGTGATTGCGGTGTGTCTGATAATACCCTTAGGCCGACACATCCGACTTTTATCGTGCATTTTTGACAAGTTAGCATTCCTGGGAGACTCTCACTTTTGTGGTGCCGTCCACATATCAGCTGGTCAATTTAGAACGGTCGTATACTTCACGATCAGCCCTCAATGGAAGGCAGGGACAGTCCATGGGCATTATCCGCCATCCAAGGGAGGCTTCCATAGTTGCAGAGCCGACACATAGCAGCTCTGGTGCTGGGCTCACCTGAGGGAATCGCCACGTCCTGCTCATGGCTGTTTCAATTCCTCACTTCAATGTATTGGGTCGTGTGTGTACTAAGTGATTCAATGAGCATGATTCAGAAGGTCGAAGCTGGATCTGTACGTAGACAGTGGACTGAATCGCTGCGGAAGTCTGTTGTCCGTAAAGTCACCTTCATCTTCGTCCCGGGACATGCGGGAGTCGAGGGAAATGAACGAGCTGACAAACTGGCTGGCTCTGCACCCCCTGTAGATGGCCAGCCCATGGATCGTGCCGATGTTATTAACGTCCTTAAAGATTTGGCGAGAACAGAGGATTTTGACGTCAGTGATTCCACATCGCTGTCCAGGATGAAAGACCTGGGAGTAAGAATCGGCACAGCCAGACGCGAGAGGTACATCGGGAAAACAAAGTGCCTCGTCAACCAACACAGAACTGGCACTATTAGCCACCTGGACGCTGATGCATATGCTGGGGGAGGATCTGAGCACCTATGGACATGTCCGGAGTGCAACGAAGATACCCCAACTGATAACTGATGTATTGGGTCTTTCGTTTGCTACATGTCGCTCCACGCGCTAACCAGGGACGGTCGGACTGCAGACGGTATCCGTTCAGCAAGCTTTTGATTCGGACATGTGCTTGCCGCTGTGCCCAGAAAACGAAGTAGTTGGAGCTGTTCCAGGCACAGCGGTCATTCAGAAAACTATCCAGTCAGAGCTGTTCCGGGCATGAAGGACATTCAGAAGACTAGATAGTCAGAGCTGTTTCTAGCATGAGGGACATTCGGACACGATTGACATTTCACTAAGACGTAATTGCATAGTGCCAATTTTTATTTTGCCACCCGTAGGCCAGCACTTGCGACTTTGGCGGGCATTTGTTAATGAGGTTAGCCTTCCTCGGTTTCGAGGCATGTTAGACTCATACTGTTGTGGTGTCGCCCACATCTCAGCTGGTCAAGGTAGAACAGTCAAAGACATCACGGTCAACCCTCAAGGGAAGGCGGGGCAGACCACCTTTGACTACACTCTCTATGAGTATAGATACAGACAGTTTTCGTAACCATTTTGTGCGACTGGGGCACTTTTTCTACCTTTAGTACTCGCTCATGAGGTGGGCTACATGTGCTGCCGGCTCAGCACCTTACCTCCATGCATCAGTGAGCGAGAAAACAGCCAGGCCCTCTCATCCAGGGATCCCTCATATCCCCCAGCTGAGAGCCTTCGAACATGTATCTGATCTAAGCATATAGCGTGCTCAGCATCTAACCTCCGTTTTGCAGTAGGTGAGAATCAGGCCCAGCTCTCACACCCAAGGGTTAATAGCTTAGAGGCATTCAGCCAAATCCCTCAGATGGGAGCCTTAGAATATGTGTCTGGACCAAAAATGTGTGGCTTCGTGCGCCTGATTTGGACTTTTGACTGTGATCCTCAGTCTACCAGCAGAGCAGCTGGTTGTGTCTCTCTTTGTCTGGTCCCTAACCCAAGTCCTGTCCAACACATAGTTATGCTTCCGGCATAGTTCTTGGGGTCATTGGGACACTCAAGCGCCCCCCACCAGTGGCGGGGGGGGGGGAGGACACTGTTGGTTTCTAATGGTATCACTTGTCTGCCTAATCTTAGGTAGTGAGTTCTGGTACCCGGCTTTCTCAGATAATGGTGAAAAAGAGGAGGTCTGGTGTGTAAGTTGTGCATGTTAACAATGGCACGGCAATTTGAAATCACAAAGAGTAGGCCACAAGGCTACTGCTCTGGCAGAATTATCAGGGACGAAAACCTACCCACGGGTAGATGGGGCCCATTACTTTGGATGAAATCTGTCTTGAGGAAGTAAATGTGGTATGAATAGATGCTGACCTTTGAGGTGCATAACTAGGTGTGACAAACATCCTTTGTAAAAGGGATGAAGAAGAAGAGGTAAACAATAAACTCGGTGGGTTGCTTGGTACAGAATGTGTTAACTGGGGAAGGTCGTGCTTACATAATGGCCCAGACTTACTAGGAGAGTGATCTAGGTTCTGGCAGTGGCAGGGTTCTTTTCTGGCCAGTAGTGCTCTGGGGTTTACCCAGACTCATAAATCGGGCACCATAAAACTTTTAGAATTGACTTAAAAGACAAAGCAAAAAGGAAACTGGTCACCAATATTTATGTGAAGATTCATTTTCTAATTTTAAATGTTTAGTCTGGGCAGTAGCCAGTCCAACCTACTTTTTTTTTTTATTTACATCTGACAAGGTGTCAGGGACCCAATACCCTGTAGGACAGGAGACAGGAGAACAGGGCAGATAGCCTGGCGTCCTGCAGCAGGGTCGCCGAGTGTGAGTCAACTTACAACGAGGCTAAGGCCCGTGGTCACCGCACAGGTCTCACGAACTGTGAGCAGCCAAATGAACTGGCCAAACGTACCTGTGTTGGTCAGACGGGTTCAGGACAGCGAGACGGACAGACATAGGGCAGTGATAGTGTTTCGTGAGCGTTGAGATATGATTGTAATATTGATGGCATGGTTGAGTTGTGAAGTGAGCTGTGTTTGAGCTGAGACAGTGTGAGAGCTATGTTATGCTATTATATCGTATTATTTCTCATGAATGATTACTATTCTGTGATAATGATGTTGTACAAGTTGCGGAGTTGCCAGAAGCGCAACTTCTGGGAGTTTGTCCATGTAAAGCGTTTTGTGAATAAACGGGTTTAAACTATCGTTGCCGTGCGTGAGAGTGTAGTTATTGAATGCATGTAATTGTTTCACCTCTGTCTTGAAATGCAAGCCAGAAGTATGTCCAAGTAGGACTCTGACAGAATGGATTTTTAAAATGCATACAGACCCTATTATTTGGTGATTATTATCCGAGAAGGATAGGGGTTTGATCCATTACCTCAGAATCAGTTGAATTTGAACCATCTTTTTTTAGTTTGAAACACATTCTGTAATTCTAAGCTGCTGTTATAAGTTTGCAACATCTGTACATTAATCACTATTATACATTTATAATATCTATACGTTTATCACTACTATAAGTTTATTACATCTGTATGCTAATCACTATTGCAAGTTAGTAATATCTGTACATTAATCTCTATTATAAGTTTGTAACATCTCTATTATAAATGTTAAAAATCTGTGGCGAAGGGGTTGCGAATGCAATTTGTACTCCCGCATACCATATTTGAAACACAGTTGCGGTTTGGAAGCAGACTGCCGTGCATTGGTTTCCATACAATCGTATGAGTGCCGGTCGTTCAGATGCCATGGCAAACTACTGGATGTAAACTTGCCCAAGAATCACAAATAATCAAACAATGCTGGAGTTTACTGCAGTGTCCTGTAAACGATATGCAACTAACTTTTATAACATCTATGCATTAATCATTATTAAAATGTAGAACTGCACAAGAACTTTAGTAATAGTGTGTTTTTAATTGCCTTATTTATGCATATTAATGGCTTTATTAAAAGTAGTAAACACATTTAACTGTCTTTTCTGTCTAGCCTGCTGACATAATAGGGGATCTGCAACAAGACTTTCCCCCTGATCTTTACTACACAAAACAAACCATTGAGAATGCCTGTGGAACTGTGGCTATTGTGCATGCATTGGCTAACAACCAGAACCAAATCAAATTTGATGGTAAGGAAAGGTTCATGCACATGTTGTATGGCAGACTTGGCTGAGGTGCATGTTTGAAATGTTACTAGAAATACACTTTTAGTTTCCATGTTTGTCGTCATCGTCGTAGTCATCATCTTCTTTATCATCATCATCACCATCATCATAGTTGTTATCATCATCATTATCATCATCATTATTATAATCATCAACATTATCATCATCATCATTATAATCATCAACGTTATCATCATCATCGTTATAATCGTCATCGTTATCATCATCATCACTTAGCAAGTCCTCTTCAGAATGTTGCTCTCATCACAGCCTGTCAAAAAGTCTCTTGATCTCCGGCTAATTAATTCTCCTGTCAGATTGTTATGAAATTGAAATTGTAAGTTGTTACAGGCATTGTCCATAAGTCTTTGTAAATCTTCAAGTGTTAACAAGAATGTTGTCAGATAACATACAAGTTCTCTAATACATTAATTGTTTTAATGTAGCTGATGTGTGTGTTGGTTATGTGTGTTCTGTTGCTGCCTGTAAGTAGGACAATGCTGCAGTCTGTGATCAGTATTCATGTTATCTATGTGTCAAGGACACTTTGGTTGTACCAATGTCCATCTCATTGAAGAGGTGACACTTAGCCTGCTGTGGCAAACTAGCAGTCTCAAAATGATAATGTATAATTTTTTATGATATAATTGAGATATGCTTTTACCCATTTTACCCAAAATATGTATCGGATTAACACTTCTAAGTCGTTGACTGAGTTAATAGTATAAGCTTTTTATGATATAATTGAGATATGCTTTTGTCAATTTTGCCCAAAATGTTTGTCGGAGCTACGATAGAACCCTAGATAAGCGAAACACAACTTGGATTTAGGAAAAACAAAAGATGCACACTTTTGACACTTCCAAGTCATTGGCAAGTCATCTTAGAGTCCTCCTTTCTTTGCCAGTTTGTCAAACTTCATTTTCTGAGATTTGAAGTGAGAAGGAACCAACTGGATCAGTGATCTACTGATAACCTGGAAGAGATTATTGGGAGCTTCTCTTATATTGTATATTTCATTGTTTTGTTTGTTCTTTAGGGCTGATAATACCATCACAGTGTCTGTAACCATTAAGATTTGGGGATTTATAAAATTATTATTTAAACAACTAAAATGAAGAATAGTAACAGTTATGTAATTAGTCAGATGCTATATATGCTCAACACTGTTGTATATCACAGGGTATGGATAATGAACATGCGGATAGAAAACTGAAGAGATGCTCTAGAAATGTGGATATGCAGAATAGGTTGTATTTTATGGGGGGAAAATTCAGAAGTCATAGAAATGTTGATATGCAGAAGAATGGGTCATATGTTGACAAGATAAATACTGAGGTTCTAGAAATGTGGATACAGAAAAAGGTGTGGTATTTCATGGAAATGAAAGGAAATAAATATAGAGCATCTAGAAATGTAGATGTACAGAAGAATAGATCATATTTTGTAGAAACAAATGAAACACATAGACAGCTCCTAGGAGTGTGGAAATAGATAAGAATATGTCATATTTCATGGAAACTAAGGAGGCTATAGAGAAACTGGGAATGCAAAGTGATACAAGGGGAAGATGACATGAAGAGGTGGACAAATAGCACAACCAGAGCAAGCATTAGGCAATGATACAAGGGGAAGATAACATGAAGAGGTGGACAACTAGCACAACCAGAGCAAGCATTTGGCAATGATACAAGGGGAAGATAACATGAAGAGGTGGACAAATAGCACAACTAGAGCAAGCATTTGGCAATGATACAAGGGGAAGATAACATGAAGAGGTGGACAACTAGCACAACCAGAGCAAGCATTAGGCAATGATACAAGGGGAAGATAACATGAAGAGGTGGACAAATAGCACCACCAGAGCAAGCATTAGGCAATGATACAAGGGGAAGATAACATGAAGAGGTGGACAAATAGCACAACCAGAGCAAGCATTAGGCAATGATATAAGGGGAAGATAACATGAAGAGGTGGACAAATAGCACAACCAGAGCAAGCATTAGGCAATGATACAAGGGGAAGATAACATGAAGAGGTGGACAAATAGCATCACTAGAGCAAGCATTTGGCAATGATACAAGGGGAAGATAACATGAAGAGGTGGACAACTAGCACAACTAGAGCAAGCATTTGGCAATGATACAAGGGGAAGATAACATGAAGAGGTGGACAACTAGCACAACCAGAGCAAGCATTTGGCAATGATACAAGGGGAAGATAACATGAAGAGGTGGACAAATAGCACAACTAGAGCAAGCATTTGGCAATGATACAAGGGGAAGATAACATGAAGAGGTGGACAACTAGCACAACCAGAGCAAGCATTAGGCAATGATACAAGGGGAAGATAACATGAAGAGGTGGACAAATAGCACCACCAGAGCAAGCATTAGGCAATGATACAAGGGGAAGATAACATGAAGAGGTGGACAAATAGCACAACCAGAGCAAGCATTAGGCAATGATATAAGGGGAAGATAACATGAAGAGGTGGACAAATAGCATCACTAGAGCAAGCATTAGGCAATGATACAAGGGGAAGATAACATGAAGAGGTGGACAAATAGTACAACCAGAGCAAGCATTAGGCAATGATATAAGGGGAAGATAACATGAAGAGGTGGACAAATAGCATCACCAGAGCAAGCATTAGGCAATGATACAAGGGGAAGATAACATGAAGAGGTGGACAAATAGCACCACCAGAGCAAGCATTAGGCAATGATACAAGGGGAAGATAACATGAAGAGGTGGACAAATAGCACAACCAGAGCAAGCATTAGGCAATGATATAAGGGGAAGATAACATGAAGAGGTGGACAAATAGCATCACTAGAGCAAGCATTAGGCAATGATACAAGGGGAAGATAACATGAAGAGGTGGACAAATAGTACAACCAGAGCAAGCATTAGGCAATTCTTCTTCTTTCGTTCGTTCGCTTGAAATATGTCTATAACTGCAATGCTGTCTCTTGTACGAATTGAACTGTCTTTTTCAGTTCACACAGCGGTCCATAGATTTTATCCTCCACTGTCGTAGATATGTTATATTTTGGACAGTCTTGGAGTATGTGCTCTGCTGTCTGCGAAGCCAATCCACATGTGCACATGGCTGTTTCACCAATCTTGAATTTTGTATACATGTGGTTGCGTAATCTATTGTGCCCTGTTCTGAGGCGCAGAATAATGACTTGTTCTGGTCTATCCATAACGTGGTAGTCATCTTGAGCAGGTTTTGGTGGCTTTCTGACTGATGTGATCATTCTTTTCTTTTGGTGGTATGTAACGGGCACATCAGGCTGTTCTTCTTTGGCTCCTTCCTTAGCCAATTGATCAGCTCTGTCGTTTCCGGGTACTCCACAGTGGGATGGTATCCACTGTATGGTGACCTTATGCTGACTGCTAAGTTCAGAAAGTAGCGTCCTTAGTACTGGCAATTTCCCAGACAGGAGCGCCTCGAGTACTGATTTTGCATCTGTCAATAGCACCACAGGTTGTGTACCATTGCTGGTATTTAGTAATTTCTCTGTTGCTATCTTGATTGCCTCAATTTCAGCATCGTAGTTATGGCAGTACTTTCCTGTCGGTACTCTAGCTGTGTCCCTAGGTATTATTTGGGTATTCTATGTACACTCCCGCTCCTCCATTTCGAACAGCATTTTGTGCTGACCCATCTGTGTAGACTCGGATCCAGAGGTCCTGTGGGTATTCTTCATCAAGGAAGCTGAGAGTGGCTGTTCTGCGCTGCACACTGTTCTGTTCTTCCTTGTCAAATATTCCTCTCACTTTTGTCTGGATTTGTAATGATAGTCTATGCTCATCTTTCCATGGAGTTCGCTCTGGAATAGTTGTTAGGGGGATACCAACTGTGGGCAGATCGGTGGTTTCTCTGCAGAGTCGTTTGGCCTGGTGGATAAAACTACTTCTTTTCAACCGCCCCATAGCTAGGTTTTCAAATCTGTTCTTCATAGGGTGGCCTGGCAAGCTGAGGAACTTTTCTGCTTGTATTAGCGTTTTCGTATCTCTGCGCTCACTCAGTGCTTGTGTCCTCCCCATCTTCTCCATTTCCACTATAGGGGTTGATCTCATCCCTCCTGTGGTGACTCTAAGTGCTTGATTTTGCACTTTGTCCAGCTCTTGTAGTGTGGTTTTTGATGCCGAACACCACGCAGTTGACCCGTATTCCAGGTGTGGTCGTATGCTCTGTTGATAAACTTTGCTAAGTATTTTCCCACTGGCTCACCATGTGGTTCCACTTAGCTTTCTCAGGATGGCTATTTTCCTTCTGGCTTTTGCTACTGCTTTGTTGATGTGCTTTCTCCATGTCAGCCTGCCATCAAATGTTACTCCAAGGTATGTTGGTTCTTTATCTTCTCTAAGGGGTGTTCCATTTATCTGGATGGTCCCTGCCTTTTGTTTTGGAGAGAGGGTAAATAGGGTGTTGCTGCACTTGTCAGTGTTTATGCTGACACACCATCTATTTGCCCATGCAACAAATGTATCTACAGCTCTTTGTAGTAATCTGGTGGCCACTGATGCATGTTCATTTGTGCTCCATAGAACCAGGTCATCGGCGTACATTGCAGCTTTAATTCCATGCGGTAGATTAGCAACGAGATCATTGATGAAGATTAGAAAGAGTGTGGGGGACAAGACTCCGCCCTGGGGAACACCGTGACGCAGTAGTACTTTCTTGCTCTTTAGTCCATCTATCTGTACTCGGGCTCTTCTGTTGTGCAAGTATGCTTTCACCCATTTGTACATTCTTCCATTGACTTTGCAGTTTCTCAGTTTATTCATCAGACCTTCTTTCCAGACTTTGTCAAAGGCTTTCTTCAAATCTATCCATGTCGCAAGCACCAGCTTCTTCTCTTGGAATGCATCCTCAATTTCTTGAGAGAGGTAGGTTGTCTGATCTTCCGTAGAGTAGCACTGCCTAAAGCCAGCCTGCTGTGGCACAATGATGTTTTTACTTTCAATGTACCACTGCAGTCTGTGATTGATGATGCGCTCCAGTGTTTTGCAGAGACAGCTGGTGAGGCTAATTGGTCTGTAGCTAGAGGCAATGGAACTATCTTTCCCTGATTTTAGGAGGGGTATCATGATTGCTTCTCTCCAGGCTTGTGGAACACTGCCTAAGGTCCAACTGTTATTGAAGATCTGCAACAGCTTTGCTTTGGCCTCTGTTCCTAGGTTCCTGATCATTTCATTGGAGATACCATCAGCTCCTGGTGACTTTCTCATTTTCAGTTTTGATATGGCTAGCTCCAGTTCGCTGATTGTGATGGGTGCCTCCAAAACCTCATGTACTATTTCCTTCTGTCCTGTATGTTGCTGTTTCTCTCGAATCTCTTGTTGTTTCTCTGGACTAATTTTGATATTGTTATCTTGTGCGAATGAGTCCACAAAATGGTCAGCTGCTTGCTTTCTTGTTAAGATGTTTCCATCTTTATGTAGTGCAATTTTTGAGTTTCTCCCTGTGCCCTCATCGTTAAGTTGTTTTATTAGCTTCCACAATTTCCTTGTGTCTCTTTCAAAGTTCAGAGACTGTTTTTTCCTGCCAGCTTTTCCTTCTAGCCTGCAGCTTGGCCCTTTGAAATTTGGCTTTTGCATGCTGGAATTTATTGTGGTGCTCTTGGCTGGGTGTGGCCTCTGCTTGCTTTCTACATACTTCCACATCATTATGCAACTGTTCCAGTTCAGCATTAGGCAATGATACAAGGGGAAGATAACATGAAGAGGTGGACAAATAGCACAACCAGAGCAAGCATTAAGCAATGATACAAGGGGAAGATAACATGAAGAGGTGGACAAATAGCACAACCAGAGCAAGCATTAGGCAGTGATACAAGGGGAAGACAACATGAAGAGGTGGACAAATAGCACAACCAGAGCAAGCATTAGGCAGTGATACAAGGGGAAGACAACATGAAGAGGCAGTGGGTCACTAGGGGGGTGCGGGCCGCACCGGGTGACACCAAAATAAAAAAATTGCAAATTTGACACAGCAGACATAGCTCTGTCTAGTCGGGTTTCATAACCGTTCATTGTTAATTTTAGAAATTTTAATGTTAAATAACAAAGATTTAACTTTGTCTGAGTTTGTCGAAGTTCTTTATTTATGTTTTACCTGAAGTATTGAAGTTATATTGTTCAATTTGTTTTCTTTCTTATGTCCTTATTAACTTTTTGACTTATTTTATAAACATTACTATATGCGATTATATATGGTACAGGAACACTCGGAAGAAGACCATGGTGAAAGTCTAGAGGGGTGACACCAACCCCAGTGACGCCACTGTGAAGAGGTGGACAAATAGCACAACCAGAGCAAGCATTAAGCAATGATACAAGGGGAAGATAACATGAAGAGGTGGACAAATAGCACCACTAGAGCAAGCATTAGGCAATGATACAAGGGGAAGATAACATGAAGAGGTGGACAAATAGCACAACCAGAGCAAGCATTAGGCAATGATACAAGGGGAAGATAACATGAAGTGGTGGACAAATAGCACCACTAGAGCAAGCATTAGGCAATGATACAAGGGGAAGATAACATGAAGAGGTGGACATATAGCACAACCAGAGCAAGCATTAGGCAATGATACAAGGGGAAGATAACATGGAGAGGTGGACAAATAGCATCACTTAGGCAAGAGGCAAAAATGTTGGAGATTAATTGCTGCCAACCTTAATTTTGATGGTGGCACTTCATTGATCAATTGATAATCTTTATATAAATTTAGTGTTTGATGTCTGTGAAGAGCACGAGAACGGTGCAAGGAAGCAGGTGTGGGGTAAACAAAAAAGGCTAAAGAATATTTCCAGCAAACGGGGATACTCCCAGGACAGTTAAGCTCGAATTATGATCTAGTGTCAGCATAAATTAGGGGCAAGCGAGTAGAAGATGTCAAGTAGACAGTTAACAAAGGAAAATCTAAAATGTAGTGTAGCGAAGAGTTGTGGGAATTCTTAGTTAACTGGTCAAGAGTTAACTGGATTATCATTGGGGGTAATTAATGGTTCGAATATATAGAGGAGTGACGGACTTGTCTCAGGCAAGTGGAGGGGAAACTTTGCTCGAAGTTAGACACAGGCAAGTGGAGGAGAAACTTGGCCCAAAGTACAAACTCAGTGTAGTTAGTTACCCTCGGACTAACGGAGAGTGCGGCGTAACAGTTTATTTCACAATAATCTAAAGGCCTGTAGAAGGCAGTCTTGTCTTCCGATTAAAGTTTTAACTGGGGTAACTGGAGAAGACATAGGTATATTGTATCAGGGAATGTTTCTGGAAATGTGTACTTATCGTGTTCATTAATAAAGATATGTGTGTACAAAACAATGCCCTCAAGTGACTACCAGTTGTTGTTCAGTAGTCCGGCATAGTTGGTGATCTGTGATTTCTATGGCTGATCCATCCTGCACTACTCATTTAAATGTGTCAAATAGACAGACCCTAGGCACAGCCATTTCAAGCTGTTACAAAGGATTGTGACAGTTATCTTTAAAGCACTAAAATGAACAAATGTATATAATTTGTGTGGTGCACATGTCTGTGACTCACATGTTTGTGTTCTGCCATGATTATTAATTTCTTTCTTTCAAGCCGAACACAATTTGCAATCCTGCATACCGTGTTTGAAACACAGCTACAGGTGGTTTAGAAACAGACCACCTTGGTTGTTTTCATACACTGGTATGAGAGTCGGTTGTTCAGAAGAGCAATGGCAAACTATGAATGTGAACTTGTCTAGTAAATCACAAACAGCCAAAAAATGCTGGGGTTGACTGTGATGCCCTGTGAAGGACATACAGCTAACTACTTTTATAGGTGTGACATTTCATAAATTGACTTGACCAAAGATTTGTTCATGATTGGTTGGATTCTGCAGTTCAAGTTTTTGACATGATTAGACATTCAATTTCATTCCTATTCAACTTAGTTGCCTCTCACAACATGAATATAACCTTTCCTGCTGATGGAAAAGCCTTGAAGTATGTTTTGATTCAGGATTGTAATGATACACCCATAATCCATCCCAATTAATAATCCTGTTTAGAATATCAGGTCCATTCGGTTCAGTTTGTTTTGTTTTGGCACCTACCATGAGTACTATTTCAACTTGTGTCTTCTCTGCACATGCGTGGGAGTTATAGTTGCACAATGGCTAGCACATTTGCCTGCTGGCCCGGTGGTCATGCAGCTCAAGGCGAGGATCTTATTTCACTGACCTAGGTTGCCAAGTCGACCCAGCTGAAAATGTACACCATGACATTTCTTGCGAAGTAAAGCCAGCCACATCATCCATTGAGTGCTGATTGGTATAAAAATGGAGCCAGCAGTATAAATCACATGAAGTGAAAGAGGTTCCTTGCTTTACTTCTACTGTACATATGAATCCAACACCCATCAGTTTGTTACCTAGTGTAATCATAACATTGGATAGTGCTGCCACTAAATGACACCATTAAAAAGTTTTTCATCTTTCCCTTAACAGTTTAACTCACTTATTGGCTTTTACTTCATGTGTGATGTAAATCTATATTATATTAACAATGTTTATGTTAAATTTCTTTGACAGATACTAAACACTTCAAAACTTTCCTGGAGATGACTAGCACTCTGAGTCCAGATGAAAGGGCCAAATTTTTGGAGCAGGACAATGTAATTATCTGTTTTATTCTACAAGGGGGCTTGAAATGAAAACCTTAAATGATGTTTTCTTTGGGTGAATATATTCTGAAAAAGTAATAGACAAACGTATCATTTTTTGATTCAGTCACCACTGCGTTCAATGCAAGTCCTCCAGCGTTGATAAAGTGCTTGGATTCCTGTAGAAAAAAATTCTCTTGTTTGTGTGTGTAACCACTCATGCACCACCTTCTGTACCTATTCACAGAAGTCACGCTGTTTTGAAACTTCCTACTCCATTCATACACTTGCTGGACAGACAGGCATGCATCACCATACTGGACCTTCATTCGTTGGTGACATTCTATAGGCTTTATCCCTTCACTGACCAAAAACAAAAACAAATTGCTAAACACTGCTCCTCTTTGCATGTCAAAAGTGGGGCGGTCATCTTTAAACTGTCCTTTTGACGTCACAGTGTTCATCTGCACCATGATGTCACGTTCTTAACACAAGTGACGTCCTTAACAACAGTTTACAAGACAATGGCATGATTATTGTAATTTCTATCACACTTTGAAGGTTTTCATTTGAAGCCCTGTCATTCTAGTTCCTTTTGTGAATTCATGTACTTGATACTAAATGCTGCATGCTAGTAAGTGGCATTCACATTTCATTTGCTGCTTTTACAAATTAACAAAAGTATTGCTTTAGATTACCATAGGTGACGTGCACAAATGCTGAAATGAAACACGAACCACATATGTTAATTAGTCAGGACTTGCAGTGTCTTGACTTTGGTTAATTTGAGATGATTCTTTTAGCCACTTCAAGTGCCACATGATATGTATAAAGTAAAGTAAAGGACCACTTTCACACCATGAGGTGTATTGGCAATTATCTACAAAGGCTTGATATCTCATCCACTATCCCAGGATTGGGAAGGAAAATACCATCCTCTGGTTTCTTATTTTATGTGTGTGTGTAAACATCAATACCATAGTTCATGCCAAGTCTGCTTCAGGTAGAGCTGGCATTTTATTTGTATGTTGCTCTGCCCCTCGCACACTCTGTTCACAGATACTGGAGATTGTTAACAGTAAATTTTAATGTATCCAAAAGTGGAAGTGGATGTAACCTACTGTATAACGCCTGTAATTATCCAAAAGTATTTTTCAGGTTTGAAATAATTTTCTGCCTATTTATTATCAGAATGTTCTATTTCAGTAGTTTTGGGACATGTAGAGCAATAAAATTATCTGATCTAAGCACACGTTGCAGAAATGGATAATTTCACAAACTTTGAATATCTTGGCTTTACAATCATTAACAATGGGGATGGTTGAAAAGAAGTCTGACATGGACTAGCTGTAGCAAGGTGAAGGTTAAACAGTATTGAGAACCTATGGCAAACAAGTCACAGTCAAATGTTTGAGAACATACATCTTTCCTGTGGGTGTGAGTCATGATCTTGTTTGCAACCACTAAAGCAGAAAATCTATGTTTTTGAATTTAAATGTTATAGAAAGTTCTTAGAATACCAGGGACCAAGGAGAATAAAAATACTGATATTATGCAAGATCTGAACATGGAAGACATAACTGGCTCATGTCTCAGAAAATGTGAAATACTTTGGCTGTATAAAACGTCACAGCAGCTTGGAAAGAAAGAAATGGAAGGTGTGGTTCCTGAAGAAAAGACAGATCACAATGACGAGTACAGTACATTGAGAACACCTTGAGCTTGAGGGCCCATGAGGCAAGAGAACTAACAGAAGATTGAGAAACGTTTCAGAAAAAGACCTGCTACATGGCATATGGAGTGCGTCTTTTGGTAATGCTTACAAAATTACACCTACAATTTAAGCCCTAATAGGGTGACAGAAAGAGTACTGATAGTAAACAGCATAGGGATTGCGTGCACTCACCCAAACTAGATAGTTGGGAACTGAAGGAAACTGCAGTGCTTTCACCTCAACAAGCAGCCTGACTATGGAGGTCATGACAGTAACTAAAGCATAAGCCTGGCTGGAGATATAGACTTTTACTCAGGCATGCTTTCTCAATGACTCAATGAGTATGCTCAGGAAGATCAAGATGGGCTGGGCTCAAGGACAGTGGGTGGAGTCTCGGAGAAAGTCAAGGCTGACAAAAATCAGCTTCATTTTTGTGTCAGGCCACGCAAGGGTAAGGGGGAATAAACAAGCTTAGAGCTTACGAGCTGGCTACTGTGGAAAGTGGACAAGCAGTGGATCGGGTTGTTATAGTAAATGCCTTAGTGGGGTAGGATGGTTACATGAATCAAGTGATGACTGTGAATCTGCAACTTTGACCAGACTGCAAGAACATCAAGTCCAAGGGGGCAAAACCAGACAAGGGGGCAATGCAGGGGGCCAAAGAATAGCAGCCAACTAACACATGACTGGTGTCATAGAATGCTACACGTTGAAGGAGATACTGAGGAGTTGATCTGGGCACTTATGGTCTAAATTGTTTGATGTGCAGTGAGGATAATCTTTTGGCATATATAACATTAGGTAATCAGGAGCTGAAGGTTGCCATCATTCATACCAAAACTGTGAGCAGTTAGAAGTATTTACACGTAAACCATGAGCTGTAGAAACTGACCTACCTTGAAGAATACAGCAGATGAATGAGAAATCTGTGGTCTGGATAAAGGTTACAACAACAGAATCAAGCCCCATAGCAGGAGCTTGCTGTAGGTATGTGAAGTGTTGGCACCATTACATTTTTGTAGGCCTGAGTGCACTTAGAAATAGGTGGTCAGTCTCTCCCTCCCATTGTAGACAATAGGAGCTGGCATCAAAAGTTAGACTTGCTCATATCATTGTCAGTGTAATCTCATAACCGTTACACCATCTTGCCCGTGTAAAAATAAGTCTTGCGGCAGGAATCTGAGAACCTATGGCAATCAAGTCAAAGTAAAATGTTTGAGAACATACATCTTTCCTGGGTACAAAGGCTAGACAAGTGATAACCTGGTTCTTCATGTAGTGACTGCTGGATATGTGAGCACGATTTGTGCTGTTGCTCAGATTCCCTTTCTGTGGTGTGTTTTAGGTACCCCTAGGTTGTCCGAAAGCAGTTGACCATTGTGACAATCACTGCCCCTTTCTGTTACTATGTGTATCACATTGAATAATTCTGATTGTGCACTAAATAACTGCATAGTGCTCTGTTACAGAGTCAGATGTGTCCCAGTTGAGAGATTTTATCTGAAGTATGATTTCCCTGGCCATCATCCCCACAAGACAAAATGATTACCCTGACAGGAACACCTCATACACACATTTATACACAGATAAACTCATATTTTGCCTGTTTTGATCCCTATCTGTAGAAAATGGGAACTGCACATGATGATTGCGCCCAGGAAGGCGATACACAGGTAATTTTTGTTTCTAAATCTAGCTTTGTAGCTACTCGTAAATGCATTCTTGGGAATGTAATGTGGTAGTTTGTCCTTGTCTTCCACATCTATATCAGATTTACATGCAATTATAGACAGCTTTTCTAATTGTAATTATTCTAGGGCAGTGGTCTGTCCTAGCCTACACTTTAGTATTTCTATCTACCACAAAGTCTTTAAAATGTGATGTGCTCACAGGAGCTCCTCTTCTTTCTGCATTGTCTGATAGGACTTGGAATTTGAATCTTTAAAACCCTGCAGCGGTTAAGGTAGAGACAGGCGCTGAACCTGACAGACACTTCTTTTATCTTCAGTATAGGTCCAGGTTCTACAGCTTTCATCAGTAAAGAAACAACCAAGTATAACTAAGGTGGTCACTTGGTAGCGCAGTGGCGGCATACTTGCCTGCAGGCCCAATGGTCATATGATTGAGTCCCTATCTGGGGAGGATATTTTTAATGTGCCTGAACTCCCAGGTTGACTCAGTCTAAAAAGGGTACCAGGAAATGCCCTGGAGAGTAAAGGTGGTCAATGTAATACCCACTGCACGCTGATTGGACCATACGTATGTGGTGTTAGCACCATATACCCTGTGTGCTACATGGCATGTGAAAGGTCCCTTATAATTGTAACACTGGCAGCTCAGCCAAACACTAATAACGCTTCATGTTACTCATATAACATGTCGGATGCTTTCCAAGTAATAGAATATTTTTTATTGTGATAAATTTTAAAAACATAACCCCAGTTGACTCCTCATTGTAAATATAATCTCATCTTGTTTATGTACAGACACTGCAATCAAATCCTGACACTGTGACCTTCATCTTTATTCTCTCTTAACTAGAACCTGGATTCCAGCAGCCGACTCCATGTCTGACATAGGTAGATGACTTGTTTACCAACTGTCACCTGAATCTGACTCAGCTTCGCTAATCAGCATCTGTAGGCAGAACAAACTGTCACTACTCATATCTTGTCGCATCTTCCTCCTATCTGCTATGCATTTTTCCTTAGTGCTGGTTGGTGCATTATTATACAAGACTAATCTGTCTTCTTGAAGGTTCATAAAAATACCTCTATATCCTTCTTATCAGTTCTATCATCATCAGTTCTATCATCATCAGTTCTATCATCATCATAATGTGCCCTGTCATCTCCACAGATCTCATGCTCTGGTGTACTGAATCAATTCTGGTGATGTTAGGTCACCATCTTAGGCCATCTAGCATCATGTCTCTTGGTCTGCCTCTGCCTCTTTTACTGCTGATCTTTCCAGTCATCACAATATTTTCTATTGCTTCTCCCCTCAACATGACAAAAGAACATTGTCTCTTTCTTATAGTTGTAATTAATCTTTCTATTTTCATTAGCCTTTTCCAGGCACTCCTTAGTTACTCTAGCAGCCCAAGATGTTTGCAACAATCGTCCATAAATATATCTCCATTCATGAAGCCACCATGAGTTGTTTTTCATGTTTAACAGTTACTGACAATTGGCATTCAGTAAAACAGTTATTGTATTTGACAGTTCTTGATTTGACCTAAAAAAATATATTTTACTTTATTATGCATTCTTCTTTATGCTTTGTCTGCAACTATACAATGGGTAATGAAATGTTGAAGAAGCTGGAGTCAGTGAAGATGTGGGTTTTGAGAATTTCATCTCATCTCATCTCATCATGTTCCTCTTGTACCTTGCGGTGTCGAGGTGAAATATAAACATTGTGCGAGTGCCTGATTATGAGCTTCATGTATCGATATTCCCATGGACTCTGCTATTCCTCCATCCAACATTTACGTGGTCGGCCTCTTCCTCTGTTTCCATCTGATCTGTACATCATTGCTTGTTGTGGTATTCTGTTCAATGGTAACCTACTTGCATGGCCAACCTTTTGACTTGCTGCTTTCTAATAAAATCTAGTGCTGCTATAACCCCCACTTTAGTCCTGATTTCTTCATTTCTGATCTTATCTCTTCTCGATACATTGAGTATTCTTCTTAGGAATCTCATTTCTGTTGTTGTGATTTTTCTTGTCTCTTTTTCTGTCATTGTCCAGGTTTGGTATTGGTGGCATAGAGTTGGTAGGAAGATTGGGTTTTGAGAAGAATGCTGAAAATGCCATGGACGGAAGAAAATTGCAGAATTGTGTGATGCATGTGTGACAGGATCATTCATCAAAAGCATACAGAAAAAACAAATGAAATGTACGGGGTTTATCAACAGAAGAGGTAGCATTGAGAAATTAGCCTTTTGTGCAAAAATACTGGGCAAGAGAATGAACAACCTTAATTTTCAAAGGGTCATAAATTGGACATGCAGGCCCATCTTACATTCAGCCCTTCCAATCACACATCTTTATGTATATCTGTTATCTATTATGAATGTTACATTTACATTGCGGGAAAAAAAGAAACAAACGTAAAATTAATGCTGTAAACTTAACCAATCATTAACAAATGCATATTGCCACGTCAGACAGAGAGAGAGAGAGAGACACACACACACACATGGAGGGAAAGAGAGTGGGAGGGAGAGAGAGAGAGATGGATGGTGTTTGTCCATCAAGAATGATGATGACCATTTCATCCAGTGGGGTTTAAAGTTTGCAGCCATGCATTCTAAGGCCTATTTTGGCTTGAAATGTTCTTTGACAATGTGGGCAAAGAATGCTTGACGTTCCAGGAGGAGGATCTCCTGTGGTGGTTTTTCTGTCCATTCCTTTTTTCACAGCTCTTGCAGTCCTGTTTGCTTCACAAGTGACTACACCCTTGCGTAATGATGTACGCTACTAATTTTGGTCTTTGGCAGCAGTCTCCGAAGTATCTATGTTGAGCGCAGTTATAAGATACCCACCAACCACGGCTAGCTGGTTAGGTAATGACAGAGCAAGCAATGTTTAGGACCCTTTTCTAGCCCCTTCCTCATGCTATGGAAGTGAGCATGAAGGTGGATGAAGAATGACCTGCGCGATGAATTGGATTAAATTGAGGAAGAGTTATGCAATTTGTCAGCTACACTCTCTCGCCTGAGTCCATCTGAATCCAGTGGCAAGACAAGTCAAGACGACTGGAAACAAATACAGAAGCAGTGGATGACCAGTACGCTCTATGTGCTTTCCCGTGCTCATTATGTTCCACAACGCTTTGCATGTAAACGCCGTCTTGCCTGTTGAATCATCAATTATTTCTTCCACGCAGTCTGCCGAATCCTGTCTTCACATTCTGGGTACGCATACCCTAGTTAACCGATTGGTTTGACGCCGAATCGGTTACCACGCCTGGTTTAGCCGGCCTGTTACAAGGATTGCTGGGGGTGGCCGCTGTCGCATGCTACTAGGGGCCACAGGCGTGAGCTGGATGTCAGGCTTGGACCAGTGGGGAATGGGCCCTGAAAAGTGCATGACAGTCATCCTTACCAAAGGTACTATCAGTGCCTGACATGGCTGATGTCATGTTGGTGGACATCTGCTGCAGATTAGGCACCTGTTATTCATACACATTGCCAAAACTGCACTAACTAGTGTTCATGCTTTTCAGGCTCCTTCGGTGGATGAACGTGTGAAGTCCCACTTCATTGTATTTGTCCATGTCAATGGACACTTATATGAATTAGGTAAGTGAAAATAAAGCATAATCGGTAAAGGAGGCAGGTATTTTAAATTAGTATTATGTTGGTTTTCTTAAGTAAAAGTGTAAGACCCTGTTCGTGTCTTGATGCTTTAAAAAAAAAAGTCGCTTAAAAGTCGACATGGTCGACTTCTTTGCACCGGGTTTGATCCCATATGGCTCAGTCTCTTTCCGCAGCGCGGTAAGTGGTGCACAAAGCACGAACTCTGTAGCTCCAGTGACGGCCCTGAGGAGTCTCCCAAAACATGTGACCCGGAATCAAACTCACAACCTTCAGAGCTTGAGTCAGACGGCTTGACCACTTCACCACGGGGTCCCCCTAAGGGGGGAGTCTTGAGGCGTATTGGGTATCATGTCAGTTTGTTGTGTGTCCTTTACAGGATGTCGCAGCTAACCTCAGCATTTATTGGCTTTTTGTGATTTTTCTAGGCAGTTTTACTTTCACTAGCTTGCCATCGCTTTCTGAACAGTCAGTATTCAAGCCATTAGGACAATCATTCATCAAGTGAATTTTATTTTCCCAAATCACATATGGTTGATTTCAAACTTGGTATGTCAGGATTGTGAAACTGCATTAATTACCCTTAAGCCACAGGTGTCAGTGGGTCTAAATTGCTGGTCAGATTTGTATCGACCAATTGACACTCGATGAGTCATATGGTCAGTATCATTTGGTCATCTTTACTTCCCTGAACATTATCTGGTACTCGTGTTTTAGACTGGGTTAACCTAGAAATCCAGGTTAATTTTTAAAATATTCCTAATTTTAATTTAATAGAGATTTCAACATGTGATCACTGAAACTTAACTAAAATGAATAATCTATTTATGTCAAATATACAGGTAGTAACACAAATTAAGAAATGGGATATTAAGATCTGTACAAAATATGCTTTCAGTATAAGCAGGTCTCTACCATACATTCTTTCAGTCTTAGCTTTATGTACCATATATTCTTTCAGTATTAGCAGATTTGAACCATATATTCTTTCAGAATTAGAAGGGCTGTACCGCATATTCTTTCAGCATTAGCTGGTCTATACCATATATTCTTTCAGCATTAGCTGGTGTGTACCATATATTCTTTCAGCATTGGCTGGTCTATACCATATATTCTTTCAGCATTAGCTGGTGCCATGGACCTAGGTCATACAGTCTAGAGTTTCACGCAGTCCGGCGTGAAAATGAGAAGATTGAGAATCATGCCTTGCATGAAAATAGCGAGGCGGGTTGCTGAGCAGGGGACAACGTCTCCTTTAGGCAATTAGTTGGGCTTGAGCCACTGTCGAGTTTAGGCGTGGTTTTTGGCTCCGTAGTACAGCCATAAAATGTGCCACTACATCTGTGGTTAGGTTGTGTAGTTATTGTTGTGAAGTTATTGTATACTCTAGGTATTGTATAAAAGTAACTGATATGTGGTATAAATGACATTGTGTATTGCCAAATACCTGGAGTCAAAAAGAAGGTGTAAATTTGAATTGTGTTCGGTTGTTTGATTGAGTTGCGTTGAGTTGGCTTAAAGAGTTAGCTATTGTGAATTCGGCAGTACCGGAGCTCATAGAATTTTCATGACATACCAAAGAAATATATATGTGTACGAGTGCCACAACCAGAACCCTAAGCCACAAACATGATTATCAGATTGCCAGCAGGAAGTGTGATTGAACCATGAGCCTCAAAGTCGAAGGTCGCAAGCAACATCATATTAAAGCTCGCCACAGGCACTCAAACATTCAGTCGCTGACAGCTCGTACATGATGCACACAAACATTCTGTCGCTGGCAGCTGGTCTATACCATATATTCTTTCAGCATTAGCTGGTCTGTACCATATATTCTTTCAGCATTAGCTAGTCTGTACCATATATTCTTTCAGCATTAGCTGATTTATTCCATATATTCTTTCAGCATTGGCTGGTCTGTACCATATATTCTTTCAGCATTAGCTCGTCTGTACCATATATTCAGCATTAGCTGGTCTATACCGTATATTCTTTCAGCATTAGCTGGTCTGTACCATATATTCTTTCAGCATTAGCTGGTCTATACCATATATTCTTTCAGCATTAGCTGGTCTATTCCATATATTATTTCAGCATTGGCTGGTCTGTACCATATATTCTTTCAGCATTAGCTGGTCTATACCATATATTCTTTCAGCATTAGCTGGTCTATACCATATATTCTTTCAGCATTAGCTGGTCTATACCATATATTCTTTCAGCATTAGCTGGTCTGCACCATATATTCTTTTGTTGTGCTGACAGTAGGGTAGTGTGTTCATTCCTCTCAGTTGGACTAAAATGTTGGCTTCTCGTTAAAAAAAACAGTGGCAAACTACTGAACCTAAAATTACCTATGAAATCAGCCTGTAGTTGATTTCAACATCCTGCAAAAGACATGCAATTTTTTGTTTTAATTACCTAGAATTTATTTCAACATCCTGCAAAAGACATGCAATTTTTTTTTTTTTTTTTTTTTTTAAATTACCTAGTAAATCTAATTGGTGATTGATTTCAACTTCCCGCAAAAGACATGCAATTGTGTTGTAAAATTACCTAGTAAATCCAATTGGTGATTGATTTCAACATCTTGCAAAAGACATGCAATTTTTTTTTTTAAATTACCTAGAAAATCCAATTGGTGATTGATTTCAACATCCTGCAAAAGACATGCAATTTTGTTGTAAAATTACCTAATAAATTCATTTGGTGGTTGATTTCAATATCCTGCAAAAGACATGCAATTTTTTTTTTTTAAATTGCCTAGTAAATTCATTTGGTGATTGATTTCAACATCTTGCAAAAGACATGCAATTTTGTTGTAAAATTACCTAGTAAATTCAATTGGTGGTTTTTTTCAATATCCTGCAAAAGACATACAATTTTTTTTTTAAATTGAATTCAAATGGTGATTGATTTCAACATCCTGCAAAAGACATGCAATTTTGTTATAAAATTACCTAGTAAATTCAGTTGTGGTTGATTTCAATATCCTGCAAAAGACATGCAATTTTTAATTTTTTTTTAAATTACCTAGTAAATTCAATTGGTGATTGATTTCAACATCCTGCAAAAGACATGCAATTTTGTTGTAAAATTACCTAGTAAATTCAATTGGTGGTTGATTTCAATATCCTGCAAAAGACGTGCACATTTGTTTTGTAAAATTACCTAGAAAATCCAACTGGTGGTTGATTTCAGTGTTGTGCAAAGGACATACAACTCTTTTTAAAATACCCGTTAGAATCTAGCACAATTTGGAGGGTATAAGCCTTAACCTAGTACAAGGAAATGCAACCTAAAGACCAAATGTCCTGACAGAGCAGACCAGGCCCTAAACCTTGTTTGGCAATTGGTCTAGGATGGAAGCTCTGACAGACATTTCTTTACTAATCCAGCAGCTTCTGCAGCTTGTCTTGTTCCAGACACTGGCGTTACCTTTCTTCTGCATTAAATTAGGCAGGCCAAGAGAGGGATCATGCTGTATGGACAACACATGGTCTCTGAATTCAGCCCAGGCTTTGTGCTATGGAGAGCTATAACTCTATTTTTACACATTATTGTCTGTCAAGACCGCAAGGTGCCAGTCATGTCAGCCATACCTTTTATTTTTGTAGGCGGTTTCGCCATTTTGTCTTGCATCTCTTCTTTGTTATCATTTGCAATAGCTAATAATTTATAAAAGCATTGTAAGGAAGTCGCTGCTTGCAAGCAAGGTGCTATAGACATAATCCCTAAACATTTTTAGCAACAAATTATGAAACAAGGTTGTTGACATATTTCAGAAATCAATTATTTCTTGTCTTCCCTATGTAGATGGGAGAAAGGATGCACCAGTTGTCCATGGCAAAACTAGCCCAGACACTCTGTTGTTGGTAAGTATGGGTGACCAGCTGTATTTTTATTTCAGTTACATTGCTAGCCCAAGCATAGTTTTTTTTTTTTAAAGTAAATATGGTTGACCATTTATGTTTAAATTGGCTACATTACTGGCAAAGACACTGTTGTTGGTAAGTATGGTTGGCCAGTTGTGTTTAAGTTCAGTTACAACACCCACTGAAATTTTGTTCGTAAGCATTATTTTTTTTAATTTAGTTAATTTTGCGTTACTACACTGTTGTTGATAAACATAGAAATTTGTATGCCTTAATGTTGTGATTTGAGTATCCTTGTGTCTTTATTTGTCATTGTTTTTGTTTATCTCAATGTTCTTTGTTTTCTACAATCTGTTTCTTGTAAAACTAACCATTGCTTGTTCGACCCCCCCCCCCCCCCCCCTTTTTTTTTTTATATTGCTTTTTAAAATCTTTACTGCAGTTTATATACTGTCCTGGTCTTGCTGGAATGCAAAGCAATAAGCGCGCAGCTCTCCTGGCTTCAACGAGTAACTAATGTTACTCGTCTCCATTACCAAACATTAAAGTCACATAATCTCAGTCAGTAATAGTGCAACTTTCTTCATACATTCCATTACATGGACCATGTTCCTAAAAGATGCATGACAGCTTGACGTACTTTGTTGAAAATGCACGAAAGTGTTTTGGTTATATATATATATATATATACGTTGCAATTGATCATGTTTTAGGCTTTGCATTTTACAGAGCGAGTTAAATTGTGGTGATTATTGCATTTGATTCCTTAAACTAGACATATTTTCATGTGATGCTTTTACAGGGGTAAATTATTCAACATCTAATGCTCTGTGTCACCAGGATGTTGCTGAAGTGGTGAAAAAATTCATGGCCCGAGACCCAGACAATGTCAACTTCAATGTGATGGCGCTGGTGCGTGGAGGCGATGCAGAATAGTGATCCTGCATCGGTAGAAGCTGCGACCACAAGGGATTGTCGCAAGCCATACATGTGATGGATACAGTAACTGTACTTACACTATGCCGCTTATGAAATTTAATGCAGTGTGAGGTGTTGGCATACCTAATGTTTCTGTTGGTTAAATTTTGGGTTTCACATACAGCCATACGGGGAGTGACAATCGGACAATTGTTGTGTGCAGTTTCTTGTATTCATTACATTCCTTCAAGACTCTTACATTGCTTTTGATGTTTCGCCACATAGATCCAACCATGTTGAATCTGCCTTGCTAGTTTTCTTTAACAAATTACTACATTTAAACAAAAGTATATTTTCTTGTTTACTGAACTGTGTCCTTTCTCATGTTATATCAAATGTTAAATTAATGTATCGAAGCTTTAAATTATGTTCTGTTTCTCATAGATGTTTTTTATTTGCAGTTTTAATCAGTTAGAAAATTACCTAATTTGTTTGTTGTATATTTGTAATGTCCTCTGTTTCCATAGCTTTACCTGCCTGCTTCTTCATGTGGCTGCACACTCTGCTGTTTTTATTTTCTTAGAAGTCTTATTTAGATCGTTTGTTTATTTACTTGTTTAATTTATATAGTGAGCTTATTTTGTTGTTACCTCATAAAATTAAGTAATTGTTCTGTTGATAGTGCTGAATGTTGCCTGTTGTTTCATAAATGAGACTGTCATTGTACTATTGCCCTGATGGTTGCCTTTAACATAGCATATGCTTTGTTATAGCTCAGTGATGTTCAGATGTTCTTATTTCAACGGCAGATATGTTGGAGACCGTATTGCACCTATCTCTATGTGGATTTTTATATAACTGAAACACCAGTTTGAATAGTATATGAGACATGTATGCAATAGTAAAAGTCACTGCTGTATGAACATAGACAACATTGTTTACATTTCCACAGCTTTACCCCAGTTTAACCCATTTCTTTCATATCGAGGTCTAGGAATATAGAAATTGAATGGTATGTAATCTATACCTGGGGTAGACTTGATCATAGATGGGAGCAGACCGGCAGAAATCTGATAATTATAAATATTCACAGACACGCATTTAATGAGTGAAAATTAAATTGGTGGGGGGAAAAAAAATATTCAAAGTAATGTTTTCCTGTATTGAATGTGAATAATGAAGACACACACAATAGATTTCATGATTTATTACCTGGCATATTTCACTACCTCGCCTGGCGCGTACAACAGAATTCGCGCAACATGAACCAAAGAAGTGAAATAAATCCTTCAAGCTGAACTATACAATGCATGTATTTCCACATTAATTAAAATTATTTACTGTATATATATATATTATATATATATATATATATATATATATATATATATATATATATATATATATATATATATATATATATATATAGAACATATGTTGAAAACTATACCTATGAAAATTTATTCACACAAGGAAAGCTAACATGTACAATGTATAATATATATCCTAATTATAATCCAGAAAGGGTTTAACAGAATATTGAAAACAAAAATAAATATATAAATCATAGCTATATCAGTCCACAGTTTGCCGGCTATATTGAGAATCTGTGAAATCATAGTGAAGTAGTGTTATTTATTTATAGAAAAAGTGTTGTTGTTTTTTTAATCTTCAAAACTGAGAGTCCCCCTCCCTCTATCAGCACGGGTAGAGAGAACCCATGATCTTGGATGGGATCTGTCTAGAGAAAGCAGACCTGATACAAATGCATGCCAGGTGGACACACTGACCTTTGAGGTGCATGACTAGGTGTGACATACTTCCCTCAAAAGAGGAACGAAAAAGTGGAAGAAGAAGAAGAGTATCCTCCCTCAGTCGTTTGATGTGGCTTGAAATTGTCTGCAACCTATTTACCAGTTGATGTTTAGGCATCAATATTTTAAATTGTCCAGGCTTAAATCACTGAAGTAAAATAACAGAGTGTTTGCTTCTCTCACTTGTCATTTGTGTGTCTTTCATGTGATGGTGTGTTCTTGTTGGGGTGTTTATTTTTGATATTTCATGTTATCTAATGTACGTGTATATTTATATGCCACGTGTCCAGCGTTTGTCAGTATGTTGTCCACACTTCTTTGCTTTATCTTCAACCGTACAACTTCAGCCTTCTTAGCATTATATACTACTTACAACTGTGTTTGATTGATTGTTCAGGCCACTGTATTTCTTGTTTTAATTTGGTTGTTCCATTTTGTCTCATTGTGTATGCGCACAGTTTGTGTAGCTTATTTACTGAAAGGGAGATTAGTTTTATTTTATAATTTTTTCATCAACATGTGGACATAGAGATTTTGTTATTTTGCTCCTCCTCTTTGTGTTTTATTTTGCTCCTCCTCTTTGTGTTGTGCTGTTGTCTTATCATGTCGAAATTTTCCTTGTTGAGCCTGATTTGCCAGAATGTTCTTCACCATTGTTGATATTCAAAATTATTACCTGATATGTGAAACAACATTGAAAGATAAACCTGTTGAGGCGCATAAGTGGCTTTTGCTATCTTTGAAACATTTGAAAAAAAATGGTAACTGATATATTCTTTTGGTGAAGCCCACTAAAAATAATACAGCTGGTATGTCTGTTTGATGAGGTGTATTCAAAAGTCTATTGGTGGTATGTCTGTTTGATGAGGTGTATTCAAAAGTCTATTGGTGGGATGTCTGTTTGATGAGGTGTATTCAAAAGTCTATTGGTGGGATGTCTGTTTGATGAGGTGTATTCAAAAGTCTATTGCTGGGATGTCTGTTTGATGAGGTGTATTCAAAAGTCTATTGCTGGGATGTCTGATGAGGTGTATTCAAAAGTCTATTGCTGGGATGTCTGTTTGATGAGGTGTATTCAAAAGTCTATTGCTGGGATGTCTGTTTGATGAGGTGCATTCAAAAGTCTATTGCTGGGATGTCTGTTTGATGAGGTGCATTCAAAATTCTACAGCTGGGGTATTTCTAAACACAGAAGCCACAAACAATATGTTGCACGATTTATTGCCTGGCATATTTTGCTGCATCTCATCGGGTGTTTAAATTCACTGAGGGAATACATTGTTGTGAGATATTTGTATATTCTGATGCTCCATTGAAATACCATTAGTCCCCGACATGCATCTGTGTGCAGATATTGTTGACAGCTACTTCTTGTGTCTTTCATCTCCCAATGGAGAATAGGCCATCCACCAACTCACGCCAAGCCCTTTGTTGTCTTATGTCTTACGCATGATTGGTGGGATTTTGCAGCTCAAGTTTTCTACAGGATGAAATAGCCAGTCTCTTGCCAATCCCCCTTAGCCACTCTCACGACATGCATGGTAGGGTACAGTTTTACTATCCTCTGCTTCCCTTATGAGTACTAGAAACATACAGGCAGGAAGGACATTGTTCTCAACCTTATGAAACAACTGATCACTTTCTATTTTAGTGCTCTGTACTTTCAAGTGCCAGAAAAAGCTACTGCAGCCATGTCCCATTGTTACCCTCTTACTCTTTGGGTCCCAGATTCATCTGCAGAGGATCTGTACTTTCGTAAGAATGGCTGATAAAAGAGACCAGTGATGTATACTCAAATAATACAGCTGATATATATATATACAATGAGATTCCCCCAAAGATATGACTAGCATGTTTCATATGGAGTAACCAAATATACAACTGTGATATATGTCTGGTGAGATTCACCAAAGATGCAATTTTTGTGGAAAAAAATATATATTATCATCATCAATATCATCAAGTGCTTTGCAGACTGGTATGATCTTCACATCTTGTAGTCTTCTGCTAACAGTTTATGTGTTGAAATTCTTCTGTGCCATGGCAAAAATTTATTCTCAATTTGGTAAATGCTTGTTATGATCACTGTTCTTCACAAACATATAGTACTGGCCACAGGCATTTGCACAGATGTACAAAAAAGTACTTCATTTACAAATATATATTTGTGCAGAAGTACAAGAAAGTACCTCATAGACAAACATATATATTTCTACAGATAAGACAGTATCACTGTTTGCTTACTGGATGTGATTTTACGCATCCTCAGAGGAACAATTATTGAAATCCACACAGTTTTCCACCTGCTGAGTGGGGACTTTTCTCAACCAGACTTTTTTTTTAACCTACACTGCACACTGTAATGTTTGCTATCCCAGCCAGTTGTGGCATGAATTCTTTCATTTTAGGTTATGACTTCTTCTATTTCAGACAGTTGTTACATGAAATCATTCATTACTTGTTGCCTTCTTCTATTTCAAACATTGTTAATAAACTCATTCAGTTCTCGGTAGGACTATTTCAGACAGTTGTTACATGAACTCTTTCATTTCTGGTTATGACTTCTTCGATTTCAGACAGTTGTTACATGAAATCATTCATTGCTGGTTGTCTTCTTCTATTTCATAAACTCACTCAGTTCTGGTTAGGGCTATTTCAGTCAGTTGTTACATGAACTCACTCACTTGTGGTTAAGACTTCATTCTTGGACACACTTCTTTAGCTTCCTCTATCTCAGATGGTCATTACTATAACTCTTCCTGAGCTAGACAGCCAATAATGTATATTAACTACTGATTATAATTGAAAGAGTTAAGTATTGGTTTTGAGAATATATTACAAGTTGTGTTGCGAAGTGAAATTTCTAGTCTGAAAGTATAATACAATATTTAAATGCTTTAACTTGCCATAAATGTAAATGTCCATATATGGTGATTTCTGTTAATATTTGTAACTGTTAGTGCCCAGCCTTCCACAGCACTTTAATTAGTCAGTGTTGTTTTTTTTTTAAATCCAAGTTGCTGAAAGAGAAGTGTTTATCCCCTGATGAAAAGAAATAATTACATTATTTTGAATCACCATTACACCAGTAAAGTGTTTGGAACTTTTGTTGGGACTACCTGAGGGAGGGCTTTGAACATTTAAGAGTCATGATGGTGTAGTGGTTAGTGTACTTGCATGCCAAAACAGTGGTCTGGGTTCAACCCCCAGGAGTGGTCTGATTATTTTTTTGGGGACTAGCAGTGTCTGGTGCTGACACAGCCACATAAGAATAGGTACCTGGCAATTATCAGTGGTTTCTGGGAACTGTCTGGAAGGAAAGGTGGCAATGGAGGCAACTAGCTA
Source organism: Cepaea nemoralis (assembly GCA_014155875.1). Taxonomy (NCBI): domain Eukaryota; kingdom Metazoa; phylum Mollusca; class Gastropoda; order Stylommatophora; family Helicidae; genus Cepaea; species Cepaea nemoralis. The sequence continues at coordinate 39,237 of JACEFZ010018038.1, read as the reverse complement.
CTCCCCTTCTTATGTTGTGGGCTAGATTATGTGAGGGCCTAACACTTCACATCGTAAGTGCAATATCTGCTACAGGACTAATGTTACCTGTTTTATTCTTTTTGAATATTTAAGATGGGTCATGTTGGCGTCAACCATGACTCCATGAAAAATTCAGTGAGTGAAACAAAATATGCACAACCTAAGTCTGGATTACGTGGAACATCATGTAAGATGTTATTTCAAACTGGCTTTGCAAATACTTGCTTAATGTCGCTTTTTGACTTCTAAATGCAAAATGTGCATTGGCAATGAGACCGTACATGTAGAACCTTTGACACAATTTCTCTCTCTCTCTCTCTCTCTCTCTCTCTCTCTCTCTCTCTCTCTCTCTCTCTCTCTCTCTCTCTCTCTCTCTCTCTCTCTCTCTCTCTCTCTCTCTCTCTCTCCCTCCCTTTCCCCGCTATAGTCTCCCTCTTTCTGTCTCTGTGTAGCTCTTCTGTATGTCTCTCTCTTTGTGTGTTTGCCACTCTCTTTCTCTGTCTCTTTCTGTCTGTTCTTTTCTTGTTCATGCTAGTATGAAGAAAGAGCTTTTCTCATTCATGTTAGTATGAGGAGAGGGGCAGTTAGAAAATGAGAGACGACTGTACATTTTTCACTTGGAGAGATTAGTTTCTCAAACTCTCTTTAGTCCCCTATAAAAGTGAGTCACAAACCATTGCCAGTGTAATCAAGTTGAATAAGTGTCTAACTTCAGAAAATCCAGTTAATTATTTAGCATATGACATGTCCGCTATTTATATTTTCACCCACAATTGACATATGTATTTTTCACGCAGATAACTAACTAATCAAGGCTTAATGGCTGTGTTGAATGTTTGTTATAGTCCATGTCCCTTTTGACATGTGATTTCACTATCTCATCTTCATGTTTTGTTTTGTCATTTAAACCTCATTATTTGGCAGTTAAGTTTTTTTCCTTCATAGCTTTGCTTTTTTTTTTAAATTTAAATAAGTAAGAAGAAATTGCTGTGTCCAGTTCTGGTCAGTTGAATATTTACATTAAGTCATTATTCAACAAGATAACAACTATATCATTCATATAGGTTCTTTCATGCTCCTGGAGTTGTGGTTTCAAACATCACATTCATTTACTATTTTGCTACTGAAATAACCTGGGTTTTCCCATTCTTTGTACTGCTTTCATTCTTGGCAGTGACCAGTGGTCATTTACAACAGCCATTATCACTATAAAAAGATCCTCTACCTACTGTCACAAACTTGGGACCATTACCAACAACTACCTGTTGGCTGCACTCAAACCCAGGTAAGTGGAGAAGAGGAAGACCACATCAAAGTTGGATTCTAGATGTCATAGACAATTTACAATGACAGCAGCAGGGGCCAGGCATCTGGCTTATGAAAGAGAGGAATTTCTGAAGACTGTTGTGAGGTCAAAGTCCTTCACAGGACAAACCACTACATGATAATGAAGTGAGTAGGTGTATAGACTACAGTCACCATTAAGTTTGGCCACATAAGAAAATGTGTAGATATGTGTATTGTTATGCGACCTCACCAAGCTTAACTTTCTCAATCCTAGTTGCTTCTTTGGCTTCTTCTTTTTCAGAATATGTATTTATTGAGCGGAGTTGCAAGAATCAAGCTACTTAGTTGTTTTTCAATGTTATTAAATGTTCTATATTGAAGCAGAATTAAACAAGTAAATGTGTCAGTGACAGGAACAGCTCTGTCTGCAGATTACTGCATTTGCTAAGATTGTTGGGAGGAGATACTTCTGGCTGCTGTCAGCCACCGGCCATTATCTTATTCACATGCTGAATGACACTTGTTCACATGCTGAATGACACTTGTTCACATGCTGAATGACACTTGTTCACATGCTAAATGACACTTGTTCACATGCTGAATGACACTTGTTCACATGCTAAAGATTTCACTGAGCTAGTGTCACCTTAGCTTAGCCATGCCCCATATTTCAGCCATGTCCCATACCTTAGCTATGTCCCAAATCTTAGCTATGTCCCATAGCTTTTTCATGCACCAATTCTAAGTCCATATCCCTAGATTAGTCCCAGAGTTTAGTTGTGTCCAATAAGTTAGCCATACCTGAGTCTTCAGAAATACCTGTCATCTAGTTGTAATCTCAGATGCCTAGCTAGGAAAATTGTATGCTTTCCAGTGCCAAAGTGGTCAAGCCAATTTACCTTGTGCTCAAAAGGACATGGGTTTATCTTCAGACTCTGTCGTTAGGCTCATGAATGCACATTTTTTTTTTTCTGAGACCCCTGGGAGTCTTCGCTGGAGCAAAATAATTGTGCTCTGTATGATGCTTTTTGGCTTCAACATTGTTTATAACACCATCTTTTATTGAGCTGACTGTAGGGGTCGAGTGAAGACCAATGGTTCATCCTTTTTCACATCTGCACTTCAAAAGGTATGTAATATACATATATGCAGAACGTGCATGTGAATAAAAACATGGTACAACAACTCCTAAGTAATCCACCAGCATATCTCAATATACTCTCCTCCTCCTCAACTCTATAAACTCCTTCTACACAACTGATTCATTGTACTTATCATCCCTTCACTGTCACTGGGGGAAAATTATAGAATGATGCTTTTGGCAGGCGCTAGCTGCTCTGCTGAAAGATACCCAGCCATATAGGATACAAGTCCAGTACAGTGAAGTCAGTCCACTTGCCTTTACCCATTTTTTCTACACCACTGGACAGAAAAAAAGGGTGTGGATAAATGAATAATGCATTCCAACAAGACTTGCATAAATCTGCTATAAGATATTATGTTTCTCTGGCAACAGTTTTAATTAAAGCAAATGTGTATCACATTTATTGTTGTGAATTCTATATCTGCTGTTTTAAAGTGTGATATTTTTGTGAAGGTTTCGAACATGAATTATGTTGGATTACTGGTATTGGGCAATTGGGACACAAGCATCACCATGGCTGGTTCTATAAATGCAGTAGCCTCTTCAGCAGTAAGTGTTTGCTGTGCATCTGTTGCCACCTTTGTGTGACCAGGGCCCATACGGGAAGCAGAGAACAGTAGCATTGGAACCCTCCATGTGAGAGGCTACTCAGGGGAGTTGGCATGGGACTGCCTGCCTAATCTCATAGAAAGCTGTGGCTGCAATGTCCAACCAACCATGGACAAGTGTACACAAGGCCTGGCGTGAGGTGGTCGAGAGTGTTTCATTGGAAGGTAAAAGGCAACAGAATAGTGCATCTATTCTGGCATAGGTTATGAACAGGATGGTGCACCTGAGATCTTCACTGATCCCATACAGCTTGTCGATGACTCCCAGGGGTCTCCATAAAAAATAGTGCACTGTATGCCGGGCCATGGAGTTCGTGCACTGAGCTGAGATTCTCCGGACTCAGGCTTGAGTTAGGAGTAGAACGGAGTACTTATGGGCTACACCCATGTTTCGTGATGTTGATCCGTCCACTAAACTAAACAGCTTGTCTGATAAGGTTGCTCTTGTGAACCAGATTCCCGTTCTCTGTCTGGAAAATTATGGGTAATCATGTATGAAAATGCAACAAATATGAACATTATAAATGATAACTACTTGATGTGCTATTTATTATTTCCAGGAGAAGAGATTCTTTCTCAATGAGTATTGAAGATTTAGTTACTGAATTCCGTTATATATATTTTATAAATATGCTGTGAGTATTTGAGATTCAGAGGTGGTGCTTGGAGAAGTATTATTCATTACGTGAGTGGCTCTGCATGGCAAGGGAGGTCTAGAACACATGGAGAAGAGAGTTAGGTCAGTAATGTGGGGACAGATTTTGAAAGAACTTCAAGAGACAGCAAGGATAGGTGTTGATGTGTTGTGATTGAGGGCCTGTGCTTCCTTGAGGCATAAGAGGCTGGCAAAGAAAACGGCATGATTGGTGCAGGTACCTGCCGATTGAAGCACAAATCTTCACACACTGAAGGGATGCAAGTGTTGACCTACTGAAGGAAAGATAGAAGCTGCAATTGTTATTTATCATTCCGCAGTGTTGATATATTTATGCTGAGTCTTGGCATTGTTTGTTCATTTGGTTATACTAGCTGTTCAGGCTATATTATGTTTGTTTTCAGGTTTGGAAAAGGTTCAGTAATTTGTTTGATGTTGTCAAGTATTGCTTCAATGTTGCCTTGTTGAATACATTTGTGAAGCTTTTTGAGTGTGTTAAAGATTGTTGTATATGGTGATTTGATAGAGAGAGTACCTTGTTCAAATGGGCGGGTGAGTTAGTGTAATCACCAAGGGGCTGCTTTGATAGTGCCATGGGCATGGTTAGACGAGGTTTCCACTCCTGCACTCATCATCTATAGGGTGTATTTTTAATGACTGTGCAGTGTTTGAAATTATTGCCAGTCCAAGTTTTGTATTCACCCTCTGTAAAGTTCATGCAATATTATAGGTAAATACAAAACTTGCACCGGCAATATTTTCAAACACTGCACAGTCATTAAAAATACACGTGCACTAAGAGAGGGAAAGACTGGTCATCTATTCCTCAATGCATTCAGGCCTACAAAACGTGATGGTTCTAGCACATCGCAGACCTCGAGCAGGTTCCTGATTCAGGAGTTATTGTATTCAAATAGTGCTTGATTCAAATAACTTGACAGAGAGCGGGGGGCCTGCTGTAGCTCATCATTTCGTTGAGAGGGGAAAAAATTTCTCAAATTGAAGAAAATCAAAATAATGTCCACAGACAACTACATGCCAACCAAAGATCACAGTCAACAGTGAAGAAATTGAAAATGTCACAAACTTGTTAATATCTTGGCTCCTTAATCAACAGTGAGAACTCTTCAAAAGAAGTCAGATACAGGCAGGACATAGCAATGCAGCAGTTTGACAGAATTAAGAACCGCTGGCACAACAGCAGCCACCTAGTTTATATTGAATTGTTTGAACATGCATCTTTCCTGTGGTAACATGTGGATGTGAGAAATAAACCATTCCACATTCTAAAGAAGAACATTAGGGCTGTTAGGCTTCAATGGCTGCAGAACTGTTGCTAGAATATCGTGGACCAAGAAGAAAAGTGAGTTATCATCCTTGCATTCCGGAAAAGTCCATATGTGCTCAAGGGTAGTCCATACACGTCCTACTACTTGAACTTCTAGTGCACTAGACTGATTTTTGCGTATGGATTAGCTTTCTCTAATATCAATATCCCTCACCATCAGGCAACCCCACTCCGACTTCTGAGTAGGTTGTAATGTACATCACCAAGTCAAGGAAGACATGCCAACATTTTAGTCCAACTGACCGGTGTAAGGATTGAACCCGCTACCTCGGCAGGAGCACACCAGAAGTTGTCCATTTGGTCACGCTGACCTCCCTTTATTCTGATAATGTGGTTGAAGAAATGTGTTCATTAACCTGCTTGAGAGAGTGTTGTATTCAAATCATCATTATCAAGTGCTTCTCCACAAGTTAGCTCCAGCAGCATGTATGAAATCGTGTGCTGGCTCCCTTCCATTGCCATGACACAAGACTCCAGAATTTTCCCTCACTGTCTTCCTCTATCTCTTTTCTCACAAATCTCCACAAAATGTTCTCAAATCTTTCCATTTGTCACTGCCACTGCATCTGTTGTTTTTGCCTTCTAGTTATGTGGCCAAAACATTCAGACTGCCTCTTTCTGATGTTTGTGATAAGTTGTCTTTGTGACTCAGCCTCCCTCCAAAGTGATCCTTTTGGCTCTCCTAGGGATGTTCAGCTTTCTTCCATAAAACCACATCTCCAGACAAAGCTTCTAGACATGTTTGCGCTTGTTTAGTAATTGTCCAGGATTTGCATGCATATGTTAGAATTTGTTCTGTGTAGCAAGTAAGATTTCTTTGTCTAACCTCCAATGACAATGGCTTGATAGAATTCAGTTTTTCCTTGTCCTATTCCGTTCTTTTCTGAACGAAAAGAACGGAATAGGATAAGGAAAAACTGCATTAAGCGTTCAGAAAGCAATGGCAAACTACTGAACGTAACACTTGCCTAGTACATCAACAGCAGCTGAAAATGCTGGTGTTGACTGCAACGTCCCGTAAGGGATACGCAACAAAAAATTCCGTTCTTTATCTCTGTGATGCATCTTACATCTGATGTTATCAATGTGCCTAGAAATTTTAAGGCACTTGCCCCAAATTAACATCATTCTCTTTAATTGTACATTTAGACACAATCTGTTTCTTTGATATCACCATGACTTCTGTCTTTCTATTATTCAAGTTGCGGTATTTTTTTTTTAATGTTCTATAACCACTGTATCATTTCCTGTAGTTCCTTCTGACTTATTGCTATCAAGACGGTGTCATCAGTTTTACATAAGTTATTTATATTGTGTCCACCAACCATGATTCCGGGCGTATTTTTTGTAGATCTCAAATGTTCACGATGCAATGAAAGCATATCAGGAGACATTACACAATATTGTCTGGCGCCCTACTTTATCCACTGACATGTTCTTACAGCAGGTGCACTTTTCTTTATCCCACGACAGTAGGACAAACTTTTGTCGCCTTGACCTATTTAGCATTCCGACCTCTGTTCAAACGTATTCGGGTGGTCATGACCCTGTCATCAATGACCGTTATATGTACGTCAGATATATTATCTAAGGTCATCAAACCAAAAATGCCATGTTTATTTAAATTGTTTTCCTTCTTTCGCTTTGAACTAAAGGGTGCACAGGACTGATTTTTGCGTGTGGGTTAGCTTTCCCTATTACCAGTGTTCCCTCCATCGGGAAAATCCTGACTTCTGAGATACTTGTAATTTACATCCCCAAGTCAAGGACGAGAAGTCAACATTAAAATCCAACCGACCGGCGTGTTGCTTGAACCCATTACCTCACCACCAACGCACCGGAAGTTTACGCGTTAGCGTTTTAATCCTTTCGGTCACGCCAACCTCTGTAAGTGTATCTGACTGGTGACTTTTGCTACAATGGTTTAGGTAGGTCTATCTATATCCTGTAACAGGAGCCGAAGAGGAATGCGGGATTCGCTGCACGTTTGTACAGGGCAAATCAACAAATGACCCTGTTATTTGAACTATCGTTGGAAGAGTGGAGACACCTCGTTAATACGTCTTTAGCTCATCTGTTTACGTAGGAACATATCGGTGTATAAAGAAGGGCGTCAGACAAGGTTGTGTAAAGTCTGCTGATTTGTTTTCATTGCATCGCGAACATATATCAAGTTAAACGCTGACTACATGTTCGGTTGCCTTCAGTCGACACTATTAGGGTTTCTTATGGCTTGCATTATATTTTAGGTTTTCCAGGAAAAATAACAGTTTTAACTTTGTTGTCGGGCAGGAAGTTAACTGTTTATTGTACTTCGAGAGAAGAGGATAAAGCTCGGCAATATTCCCCGAGAAGCCGCGGTAGTTGGAACCCGCATCGAGGAAGCTTTCCTCCATGACAGTGAAGTTGGCCCAGAGACTCTCCTCCCGACCCACCACCAAAGTACATCTTCAGGAGGATATGTTGCAGAGTTCCCCTTTCCTCTCCAAGTTGAGATACCGGCGGGGTGTGCAAAACCGGTACTGAAACTCCACATCTGTTGAGATACCCATTAGAATGTAAGCAGATTATGATTCCGGGCAGCACACACGGACGGGCTAGGATTAAGTTTAGGCTGCTAATGCTTTCTCCGTATGTGTTATATAAAATTAGTGGAACTGCGGTAAAGCTGTGGAAATGTAAACAATATAAAATAGCGCAGGGTAAAGCAGCTTTACAGAACACAATTACGAGAAACACTAGACGTTGCGACGAAAATCCTTCATCGGCAAACAAATACATACACAAAACACAATATATAATCATGCGGAAGACACTACAGTGACTACATTAATGCATAAGAACAGGATGAGAAGAATGACAAGATGAGAACAATGAAGAGAAAATGAAAAAAAAATATACAACTTAACTCAGAATCTCTGTTATATTGATACTTCGTGTGTGTTAAGGCTTTTATTGTCAACAGACTCCAGTATCCAGAAGGAAAACAGGATCTATAAAGTATAAAACTACACAACTGAAAGTCAAGATTACGGCGAGGAACTAACTAGAAATTCATGTCAATGTGGAGCTAAAATAGCAGTCGGTGTGGCTAAAAGGTTTGGAGCGCACGTTTCTAAACTTCCGGTGCGTTGATGGCGATCTGGGCGTTCAGTCCCTAAACCGGTGTTAATTTGGACTCAAGCGTTGAGTTCTCCTTCTGAAAGCATTGGCAAACTACTTTTCTTTTTTTTTAAATTCGACATGGCTCTGATGCTGGTCGAACCCAAGATCACCGGTCCGGCAGTCGAGCGTCTAGCCACTGTACTCCCGCTGCTCCCTCCTTGAATATAGTTGCAACGTGGTTGGTCAGGACATGACAGATTTTAGTTCAATAATAACGCCAAGCTGCAGGATTCAAACACTGAATATAACACTTGAATTATAACCGGAAACGCGTGTTTGTTTTTCAGGACAAATTTCAGTGGGAGAGACAATTAAACAAATAAGAAGATATATTTGCAGCAACAGAGAACAAAAAAGGTATTCCAAAAGTAGGCACTGCCTCTGTGGTGTTGAGTGTTCATCATCGTCATGTGCCATGCCGATAAGCGTGGGCGGTCATGTTTCGCCATCTCACACGATCACCAGAGTCGTGGATCAGCTCAGTGTTCTTGTCCCGACCATACCGCGTGACCAAGCCAATTAGTATTTACTTCTTCCCCTTGTACTTGTCCTCTCAATCTTGTCAGTTGTCACCAAGTTGAGTGTTAGACCGTTTCATATTCTAGACATCATCATAATAAGGTAGAGGTGACCTTCTTCGCTGTCTTTCCTTGCCAGACAGTTCCCAGAAAATTATCTGATAATATTTTACGAGGCTGGGTCTACTCCAGACCAGTACTGGTCGAAAATAGAATAGCTCTGTCTCTGCTAAGAATTAAACCAGGACCTTTGTTTTGGTAAGTCTCATATCTCAATCTCAACTTGTCCCTCTTGTACCTTGCGGTATCGAGGCAAACAGCGGGAGAGTGCCCATTTATGGGCTTCATATATCGAGAGTCCCAAGGACTCTGTTATTCCCTCTGTCCATCATTTACGTAGTCGGCCCCTTCTTCTGCTTCCATGTGGTCTATACATCATTGCTTGTTTGGTATACTGTCAGTTGGTAATCTCACCAAACGTTAACTTTGCT